>GL501427.1:515074-538658 GCA_000149185.1 Mayetiola destructor
GGTCACTGCTCGGCCAATAATAATAATAATAATTAATTTTTATTTTTCTTGATTTTGCAGTGATGAGAATGATATTGTGCCAAAAGTTGCAGAGGCTATTTTAAATTTACCGGAAAATACACACATCACATTCCGCTATACGTCAATAATGTTGTTAGGGGAATTATGTGAATGGATTGATAATCATCCAGAATATCTTGAATCAGTTTTGAATTTTTTATTAGTTTCATTGAATCAAAAGAATGGATTGGCTGCAGCGGCTGCAACAGCATTAACACAAATCTGTACCTCATGCAAATCTCGTATGGTATATCATTTGATTGGTTTACTTCAAATTGCCCAAAGTTTGGATTCGTATGAGATAAGCAATGATGCGGCTATCAATTTACTCAAAGGCATATCAATCATTGTTGGTCGTTTACCATTAGATCAAATGTCTCAGCCATTACAGCAATTATGTTCATATCAAGTGACACCATTGAGTCGCATGCTTGAGGAACAACAAAACTATGCACCATCAACGGAACAATCGGGCAATTCAAAACATGAACACAATTTACGAAGTGATCCATCATTTTGGATTGATCGATTGGCGGCAATAATTCGTTATACCAATCCGGATGTACGTGAATCAGAAGAACATCCATGTTTGAAAGTTTTAGCTGGAATTTGGCCAATTATTTCGGAAATACTCAACAAATATCAAACCGTTGGTAGAATACAGGAGAGAACATGCCGATGCATACGATATGCAATGCGTAGCATTGGAAAACAAGCGGCACCTTTATTGGGACCACTTGTTAAACAAATGGTTGAATTATATGCGACACATAATCATAGTTGCTTTTTATATTTGGGCAGCATTTTGGTTGATGAATTTGCTCTGGTTAGCGATCAATGTACTCAGGGTTTGCTCGATATGATGCAAGCATTCATTGAACCAACATTCAATCGTTTGCAGCAAGAAAATGGACTTAAAAATAATCCAGACACGGTTGATGACTTTTTTCGATTGTGTGCACGATTTTTGCAACGTTGTCCAATACCATTTTTACAAAGTTCAATTGTGACGCCAATCGTAAATTGTGCACTGTTATCCTGTTCACTTGACCACAAGGATGCTAATTTATCGGTGATGAAATTTTTTTACAGTCTTTTGAGCTGCGGACGAGCTCATTCGCATACAAACAATAATAATAATTCTTCAAATGATCACAATGCCGCTATTAATGCCCAAAAACAAACATTAGTCCATCAAATTGTACAGATCCATGGTGCAGCTTTAGTGGTTAATCTACTTCAGGCATCGATTTATTATTTGCATACGTATATGATGTCTGATGTGGCCGACGTATTATTCGAAATGAAATTGGTGAATGCCCAACAATTGAATGAAAATTTACGAACTGCGCTTGAATCGTTACCAAAGAAAAATAGCGGAGGTTGTGTTACGGCCACAGCTGCACAATTGGATGAATTTCACGGAGCTGTTATGAGGTAAGATGAACACTTTATATTCATTTCATTCTCGTTTCGAATTCGATCTGAAATTTTAATTTTTATTTTCATTTTCGTACAGAGCCGAAGCAGCAAAAAATGTGACGCATGCATTGAAAGACTTTACCCGACTTTATCGATAAACGAAAAACCGATTAACATTTTAATGAAGACGAAAAGCGCGAGCTTTCAACTGTAATATAATTCGGCGACACAGTAACTTTCTTGTTCGAAAGACTTTATTTTTGTTGAAATGTCACGCTTGCTCAATTTTAAGACACCGGCAATTCGATAACTAATCGATGATTGAGATATTTAAGGTTGTTCCCTTTCGAACTCCATCGAATAAAAAAAAAAAAAGAATGATGAAATACTTACTAAAACCGAAAATATTAAAAATGTTTAACAATCGAAAACGGAGATTGGAAATACATAAAATGATATGTAAATCGATAATCTTAATCAAAAAAGTTGAAGTAAATCTTGAAACGTTTTTTCTTTGAATTGATACAATATGAAATTTAGCATTTTCACATTGTTATTTGAATAACTGGAAATAATGAAAAAATTAACGAAAAAATAATGTTTGAATGGATATCAAAAAAAAAAATCTGTTTTCTTTTTCTAAATCAAAACAACAATAAAAAAAAAAACAGAAAACAATTAGAGAATGTAGCAAAGTAAATAAATTGAGTTGAGCATTGTAAAAACGAAATTATTTATTCCTTATTCGGTTTGATGTGTGCAAACCGATAATGTTCAAACGGCCGAAAAAAAAACAAACAGCAGCAGCACAAAAAAAAATGTCAATGACAATACTTAACCTCACTCAATTCACATTGCATACATGTATTTATCTCTTTCTGACGCAGCCACACATCTGTCATCCACAAAAGTATATATATTTTTTTCTCTCACCAACGCAGTTAGCCAAAAGACAATAGACGACGAGAAACACACAAAAGAACTGCAATCACATAATTTAATCAATTTTATTCAATTATTCGTATTTAAACATTGTCTGTAAAGTCAAAATTTTGAAGTCATCATATTCAATGACAATTTGTTTTGAGTTAAAAGTGTACTGAAATGGTCACATAATTCTAGTGATATACCCAAAGACTAACAACGAAGAGCGACACAAAATTGATCAGATTAATTTTGAAAAAAAAAGATAAAGAAAAAAAAAGAAAAGCATTATACAAACACAAGGAGCTAACTCAAATAAAGAAAGAAAAATGATAGAAATGTCTTCTAAAAGCGAATTAAAAAAATTATCAGAAGAGAGTCTTGCTCTTCCCCCTGAGGAAGTGTTCGACATTTTTTTTAAATTGGGGGAAGGATCATACGGCTCAGTATTTAAGGCCATACACAAAGAAAGTGGTAATGTTGTTGCCATCAAATTAGTGCCAGTTGAATCTGATTTGCATGAAATAATTAAAGAAATCTCAATCATGCAACAATGTGATTCACCATATGTGGTTCGATACTATGGAAGCTATTTTAAACAGTGCGATTTATGGATTTGTATGGAGTATTGTGGGGCTGGCAGTGTATCGGATATCATGCGATTGCGAAAGAAAACATTGTCTGAAGATGAAATATCAACAATTTTAAGCGATACACTAAAGGGTTTGGAATATTTACATAGGCGTCGCAAAATCCATCGAGATATAAAAGCCGGTAATATTCTATTGAATTCAGAAGGTCATGCGAAATTGGCTGATTTCGGTGTGGCTGGTCAATTGACGGATACAATGGCAAAGCGAAATACAGTGATAGGGACACCCTTTTGGATGGCACCCGAAGTCATAGAGGAGGTTGGTTATGATTGTGTTGCTGACATTTGGTCTTTGGGTATCACAGCTTTAGAAATGGCAGAAGGAAAACCACCATACGGTGATATACATCCGATGCGGGCTATATTTATGATCCCGCAAAAGCCGCCACCATCATTCCGTGATCCAGATAAATGGACAACAGAATTTATTGATTTTGTTTCATTGTGTTTGGTTAAAAATCCAGAGAATCGTGCCACCGCTAGTGATTTATTGAAACATGAATTTATCAAAAATGCCCAACCTCGAAATATTCTTAATGATATGGTCGTTGAGGTGCACACAATACGAGAACAAATGATCGATCGTCAAAATGCAAACAATTCACAGGCTCGTCAAGGAAATCCAAATAATGCTGACGAAACGGATGACGATGATCAACAAAATTCACATACAATTAAAGAATTTCCACTGGATGCTGGCACTTTGGTGCCCGATCGTGATCTTGCCGATGGAACGCTTATCGCGCATACGGATTGTAATACATTGGTTCCAGACAGTGGAACTATGGTTGAATTGGCATCGAATTTAGGAACAATGGTTATTAATAGCGATTCAGAAGATTCAACAATGAAAAAACACGATACGAATCCAGATAAAGAAAAATATCGGCCACAATTTTTGGATCATTTTGATAAAAAGAAAACTGAAGTTATTAATAAAATGGTGGCCGATGTGTCAATGATGCCCTCCGCTCCGCCAATTGAATCCGAAGCGATGATGTCTCAGATTAATTATCCACAAGATGTCCAGCATCAACAAGCATATCAACAACAACAACAGCAGCAGCAACAGCAACAGCAACAACAATATCATCCAGGCCATTTGCAACCGAGTCCAATCCAGCAAATGCCAGTGCAACATATTCAGATGGGAATGCCGCATATGCATCACGACAATAATGCTCCAATGCATGCTCAAAATGTGCCACAAAAACCACACATCGATTACGTAATGAATTCAGATTTCATTAAATTTTTGAGTTTTGACGATTTGCAACAGCGTTTGAATAACATCGATGTAGAAATGGAACGGGAAATTGAAGAGCTCAATCGTAAGTATACATCAAAACGACAACCAATTTTAGATGCAATGGACGCAAAACGAAAACGTCAACAAAATTTAAACAATAATCTCATCAAAATTTGAGATGACTGAGAGGAGCTGCTCAATGGACTGGTTAATGGATTTATTCCAATGTTGGAGAGTAGAGTACAGAATGGATTTTTTTTTTTAAAAAGAGAAAAGGAAGAAAATAATATTTTAAGATGTTAATGTTCATCTTTCTGTCATCTCCCACGAAAGAGATAAGGAGACAGGGATATATACCAGGGGTCGAATATGATTTCTTTCTGCATCACAGTTGTGAATGTTATCACGATAAGTCTGAAATACTAATTTGTAAAGAGGCGAAAGGAATTTACGAAGCATAAGAAATGAGTGTTTTTATCGTTTCACTTGATATATTGTATACAATTATAATAATCACATAAAAATTAAACATACAATTTTTTTTTATATCCCGTTAATTTGTAGACATCATTATTGTTAACAAAAGTCGACGAAGTTGAAACAAATAAATCTTTGATATCAATACCTGAACGAAAAGACAGAACCGAATCGCAATCATTTCAATCGATTTGTATTTTGTGGATATTTTTTCTATGCTATTAAATATGATTTATTAATAATTATCATGACATTGCAACAAGACGGAAAACTTCAGTTGTATGCACAGCAAATAACTCTCATTCCGTACGAAACATTAGATCGCAACGTTCATTCACACTACAATGATTCCATTTATGAACCGGGAACATTCCAACTGAAATTGACACCACCGAGCACGGGAAATGAACGATATCAAATAACAATCTGCAAGCTGTGAAGTGCATTGGTCATTGGCTAACGAACGACATTGAATTTTTATTTACAAAACAATCCACCGCTCATGCAATCGGAATGAGCTTTCCAAGTACTCATCAGACTTCGGGAGTCTTTAAAATCTTCTCTATGTTTATCATTATTATTGGATTTAAAAATGATGAAGAGAATTGAGACGCAAATTTAATATTCCAAGTGCATCAGAGATGTCGCTATTCTCAATTCTATTCTCTTGAATAACCTCACAATTTTTCGCTTGACAATTTGAAATCCTTTGTATTTCATGTTTAGATTGACGTTAAGCGAATTGGAAATGAAATGTACAATGTACACTTTAAACGAAACATTCGGTAGATTCTTGAGTTAGTCGTTTGACATCTGCGGAAGGCAACGCACGAACCGTAGTCCGTTGATCGAATTTCTTTGGGAGCTTAGTGTGGGGAGTGAAAAAATTCAATCAATTCGATACATCACCTCAAACGAGAGCCATTTTGTTTATTAAATTAAATTTTTATTTTAAATTTACATCTTGATAACAATAAAAACTTTGTGTGCTCAAAATACGATAAAAAAAATTCAGTGAATAAAAAAAAATGGCAACAACTGTTGAATTAGATCCAGTATTTCGTCAAGCATTACGCTACTTACATTCGTCGCAGACGGATGCGGCCGAAAATATTCGAAAGTCATTGGATGAGGTGATCAAGCAAAAACATGGTTCAAGTAAAATGCTAATAAATACATTGAGTAAAAAGCATATTGCCGAAGAGAGTAAAGCAACCGGAAGTGGTGTTTTCAAATTCATATCATCAACACGTCGATCATCACACAAATCCAGTGATTCAAGCAGCAATAATAGTCCGGTGCAAATAATAACAACGTCAAGTATAACAACACCAACAACAACGGTTTTGACCACCGATTTGATGGGTCAAACACAAGAAATTCCCGTCATAATATCTTTACCGGACTCAGCAAATGGAACTACACTAGCAGCCGTTGATGATAATGCAATGGACACAAATATCCATAATAGTTTGTTTGAAGATTTGGCGTGCGTCGTTTGCAGACGCATTGATTTTGTTGCCAAAAACCGGTTAATAGAATGCACGAAATGTAATTCACTTTATCATCAAGAGTGTCACAGTCCACAAATTAAAGATTCAGATCTAGTCAATGAACAAGAAGCGACTTGGCTCTGTAGCGAATGCAAAGGAGGCAGTTCAGCTGGAACTTCGGTTTGTTCATCATCATCTAGTAGTAGCTCGAAGAAGGAGAAAGAAAAAGAAAAGGAAAAAGAAAAAGGAAAAAGAAAAAGAAAAAGAAAAAGAGAAAGAAGAAAAGCATAGCTCATCGTCGTCAAGTAAATCAAAGAAGAGTTCATCATCTCGGCATCACTCGTCACATCATTCATCAAAACATGAACGATCTAGTGGCAGTGGCTCTGACAGAAGTAGCAGCAAAAGCTCTTCCTCTGCACCGTAAGTATACATTCTGTTTGAGTTCTCACAAAAAACCGATTCAAAATATTGTGTTCAATTTTTCAGACATCCCAAAACAAAGATTTTACCACGTTCGGAGAAATCAAAATCCAGTAAAAGTAGCAGAATTTAAGAAGATGCCGGATTTTGGCACTTGGAGCAGTGTGCTGGCAATTGCTATTTGCTCTATCTCTAACTTTTTTCGTCTACCGTTTCGAATGTATATTTATTCCATGGGAAATTTTGTTTGGATTTTCAATATTTTATTGTTTTAATAAGGACATCTCAATTCGGTTGAATTTTTTTCTGATTTTCAATTTCACTAAATCAATAAAATTATTTATTCATCAGTGAATAAATGTTCTGCATCCTAACGAAATAATCATTTTCTTTAATTTCCTCATTTATTTTCAAATTTCTACCTCACATCGGACTCTTCCTCACATCGCATTCTTCAAAAACACGGAGCACTCAAAATAAATAAATTTTCTTCCTCTTTTTTAATCCAACCAAGCAATTTGTTTACTAATGTTATGACAATGCTTTTATCAACCGTCGGCTCAAATACAACGTATAGCTCATAGCCGGCAGTAACCCATGCCAAAATGGTTTCCTTCTCATGCATTTGATAGATTAATTTTGTTGGCCGATTACTGTTGTGAATTCGATGATGAATATCGTAGTATAGCCCTTCTAAACGACTAAATTCCTCTGGTGTATTATATGGTATGTTAATCTCTGAGCACAGCAGCTGAGCATTTGACTTTGATTTGTATAAAAAGTGCCGAATCTCGGGTATCCCAATCGAACGTAAATTAATTCCTTTATTATTCATTGCATCGTTAATTGCTTTCAACACATTACTTCTTCGTAATTTCTGATTAGAAAAAAAAAAACAAGAAAAAATTAATACATTCCCTTCGCAAAAAGTCTCTTGCGAATTATTAAACTAAAGTGTGTTACCTCTGTGATTTTCTGTTTGGAATCTGATAAAGTAAAGAAGACATCTTTTTCAACTGACAACAGTAATAAACACGCCTGGCAATCGTCCGCCAAATAGGATACATGAGCGTGTAAAAAGCCATCTGGGTCGAATTTTGGTAAGCAAATTGGTGTCCAACTTTCAGCAGCTTTAAAACTCTCCGAACAATCCACCAAATTAAATATGAGTCTGCACATGACACGGATACCATTTTAATCAATATTTAAAATAGAATAGTATAAAAAAATGTTACCTCAAATCAGCCGGATGAATGAAATACTTTTTCATTCGAACCAGTGCAATCAATTTATTATTGGCTATTAGAACGGCAAACACTAAATTCTTAATTTTCGAGCAATTTGTTTGTATGGCTGAGATGATCGAATCCCGTATACCTGGACTGATTGGTAAAATTCTTACCGAATGCGTTAGAAAAATGAATGGATTGTTCGAAACTGAAAAAAAAAAATTTATCTTTAATATATTTAATCGACAGATCATAAAAATTCGAAGATAAAACCACCTACTTTCATTGCATGCACGTTTATTACTGTCATTGGTGAGTAAGTGATCGATTAGTCTCTCACTGCCTGCCAATAATCGTCTTAGATCAAAGTTTTTGCGTTGTTCGAATATTTTTGTCATATGAGATAGTGTCAACGTTGATAAAATTTGATTATATACATCGCTGTAAAAATAAAATTGAAAACATTTACACAATATGGACGCGGATGAATGGTTGATGACTAGACTTACGTTAGCTGCAATTGAATCTGCTGAACGCTCAAATTTCGTCGTGAAGCCGCTACAAGAATCAATGGACCTTTCAGTAGAAAAACAAATTTCAATCCAACTGCATGAATTGACATAATCACATCCTGGTTTGCGTGTACAACACTGACCAAAGCCTGCATAACACCAAACAAAGTTGCCAATTTATCTTCATTTCCATGTAGCGAATAAATCGGCTTTCCAGCCGAACTCAAAACAAAAATATGTTCACGTTTATTTAACCATTCGGGATCATGCAGATGATCATCAACATCCATATCATCTGCATCATTGTCCAATAGATCTTGGCTACCAAATTCACTCAATGTACTGATATTCGATGAAGATGCTTTTAGTTCGGATTTAATTTCATTTTGGTTACCCTGAATTTCGTTAATGTTCGATTTGATTTTATTGGATGATATCGTAGATTTTTCATCGTCCAAGCTTGCGCTAAGCTCTTGCGAAAACTCTTCAAACGAATCAGTCGTTATTAACATACTTTCACCTGCAGTTCCAGCTGCATCTTCAAATATTTCAATTTCTTCACTATGACTATTTTGCGATTCATAGCTCATTTTGGGAATGATGATAATCGTAACTTGTTTTTTTTTCTTTTTTTCAAAAATAATGATGCCTTCTCCCAGGTTTTGATTTTTTTATTATATTCTCCTTTTCAATTCAAAAATTCATTGTTTTCGGAAATTAAGGTGTTCTCGACTGTATTGTTACTCACTGTGATAACAAAACTATGGATTCAGATTGGAAAAGTGACATTTAATCCAATAAATGTATACATACAAAAAAGAAACTTTGACACTGCGGCGAATTGAAATTTCAAGCGCTTTGACATTTCGAGTGATGCGAATTTGGTGTTTGGCCTTAACTTATATCACAGAGATTCGTGTTTTTGTCATTATTGAGTGAATCGAAATTACACAAAAATTTCGGTATTTTCATTATTTTTTTTTCTTTTCTAATATGGCAATTTATTCATCTTTTCAACAGCAGAGTGCCACCAATTTGAAATATAAGAAAAAACTAAAAAAATTGAAAAAATCCATCGAAAATCTTGTATTTGTGAGTAAATCTTTCACATTTGAGCGGTGAACTGTTGTTTGATTTCCATGTTATTATAATTTGTAGGAAAATGCTGCATTATGTGATCAAGTATCTCAAGTTCAGGAGAGCATTGTGACGGTGAAGGAAGAGCGTCGATTTCTATTGAAACGATTGATGGACCAAGATCCACAATTAGCCAGTGAATTGAGCAAAAAACAGGCACAAGCATCAAATGATTCGTCTGAAAAACCAACACAAACGCGCAAACCTTATAAAAAACGAAAGAAAAAGAATCAAGACGCACAGCCCATCGAATCAATTTCATTAAATTCAAACGATTCCCTTTCATATCCTTTAGATCTTGGCGCGATCAGAATACTTAGCATTGGGCAAATTATTTACGAGCGTCCTAATTATCATACCGAAAATTGTATCTATCCATCCGGCTTCGTGTCAACACGAAGCTTTGCTCACATCACGAGCAAAGATGCAAAATGTATTTATACCTGTCGTATCACAGAAAATGGGGATTTTCCACGTTTTGAAATTGTTCCGGAATCCGATTCACAATTTATAATCACCGCACCAACACCAGATCTATGTCATGCCGCTTTGATTCAAACTATCAAAGAAAACACGGGTGAGAATATGGAGTTATGTGCAAAAGGAGAATGGTTTTTCGGTTTAACTCATTCAACTGTTGTAAACATTTTGGAAAACAATCCTGATGTCAGAAAATGCGGTAAATTCAAGGGATTCAATACAAAACCAATATCATTCGATCAAAGCACCGAACATTCGCTGACTTATGAGGCATTGGAAAAAGATATCGCATCATCTACTGATTACCATACTGTGCTCGAAGTTAAAGAAGAGCCACCTGATGAGTTATTTGAGTTAACAAACTAAGATTGACGTTTCCATGATAATTATTATTATTTAGAGAAAAAGAAAGAGTAGACAGAAAACACTATGTGTCTCACCATCCAACAATGGCGAATGTTTCAATAAAGAAAAACAGAATATTCTGAGAAGTTATGTTTGTATTTAGATATGAATTAATGACCAATTTTAAATATTCGTGACGCCCCCTTTCTCCATTTGCTCGAGCAAAAGCTGTAGATTTGTATCGAACAGCTCACATCGGATCGGCATCTCAAGCGAATAGAATGGATTTTTCAGAACATAATCCGAATATAATTCGTAAATCCTCCGAAGCAATATGTCGATGCCCGTTTGTGTAGTTTCAGCAACTACAATGAACTTGACTCCTATAATTAAAAAAAAAACAAACCATTTTACATTTACATTTCGCATATTTGTATTTTTTTTTTAAATTCATTGTCGAATGGATCGGGCCATTGACTAACCGGTCAATGTTTGAAAACATTGTAATTTGAATGTATCGGCTTCGAGTATTTCAATTCCTGAACTTTTTGGTTCAGGACTCAATTGACTTGCGATGGCAAACAAAGGATAAAACATTGATGCCAAAAAAATCTTTTCATTTGTTGTCATTTTGGGTCGAGCGAATTTCAATGTCAATGGATATTCGCTTTGATTTTCGATGATATCTTTAACAATACGTCCGTCTTCTAGTGTTGATCCATTTACTGGTATTCCATTTAGGGATAATAATACGTGTCCGACTATGAATAGAAATTTTTTTGATTTAGTTTCGGAAATAATGTGCAAATGTTATGAATTGTTAACCATTGATTCCATCTTTCTGTCCGAAGGCAACTGACACTTTTTTCGGTTCGTAGTCCAATTTTAGATCCACCGGATAATTGAATACTTTTTCAGTCTCTACTTTTGGAATGTTATGATCGAGATTAAAGATTAAACCACCCGATTTGCTGACTATGTAAACACCGTGCACCACCATCTTCACCAACAATCAACTATTGCTCAATTGTATTGAATAGTTGTTTTTATTTTGGAGGAAGAAGTTTATTGAAAAAATGAAAAATTCTTTCAAAATAAGAGTGTTCTTCCACGACACTCACATAAACAAAATATCAATTGGCTCGATTTATTTAATGTTTCTTATACCGAAATGACAACATCAGCGACATTGACTTTTGTGGTCGATGGCGAATTCGATGACATTGCTGCAAACTCAAATGCTATGTATTGAGGTTATATTATTCAGTTTGAACAAAACAAGCATCGAACCCCATAAGTTTGCACATCTTTCAAATATATTTCAGAATGTTAAGGCAGCAGCCACTTTTACCACATGTGGTGAAGAGATTCAAAAAAACGCAAGCTGGATATTTTGTAAACAAATGATGGAATCGCCCCCAATCAAAACAATTATTTATATTATTTATTTATTCAGGTAAAACCGCGTGATCGGAAAAAGGTCCAAAGCAGCACTGGAAGAGCTCTAGAACATTTTGATGATTTCTACAAATCCGTTTTCGGACCAAGATGGCCCGGAATACGGGCATCATTGCTAACAGAACACAAATTCGCTGCAGTTATAAATAACTACGGTGAACCGGACAAGATATGTGAGAATATTGAAATGAAGGGTGCTGTAAATGTTCGCCAAATTTTTGAAACATTTTACGACAAAAAGTCAGAGCAAAATGTTGAATTATTCAATCGCGCCAACAAAAAAACCCTATTTGACCAAAAATTAGACCAAATTGTGAAAAAGAAACAGGAAACTGAAATACGAGCGATTTATCAAAATCACGCTGAGGAAGAAATAGAAAAGCTTCGTCTAGAAAAGGATTTTTCGCGTGTTATTGAAGTTCAAGATGTTGTGAATTATAAAAAGTCTTTGCAGCAATCGTTGGAAGAAGATACAGAATATGATGAGAGTCGTATGATATCGGCCGAAATTGGCTTGTCCGGCTTGCAAGAGTTCATCCCTTCTACAAAATTAAAGGGAATGGTCAACTTCGTTCCCGAATCGGATCATTATCAATATTATCAAAAAGTTGCAGATTTTCCCTTGACATTTGAGCCTGAGACCGCCTTCGAGTTTCCAAAAGTATTGAACATTTACATTTATCCAAAACAAGACATTTCAAGATTTCCACGACCCAAAAAATGTCTAACGGAAGTATCGTCCCATTTTCTTTGCGATGGTGCATCGATTTTGCCTCCATTAATGTTGAATATACAACCAAATGATCTGGTGCTAGACGCATGTAGTGCTCCAGGTGGTAAAAGCTTAATAATGTTACAAACTTCTTTACCAGAACGAGTTGTTTGCAACGACATTCAGCGATCATCTCGTGTTCGTCGATTGATGAGAGAATTCTTCCCAGATTTTGATGAAAACTGGGAAGGAGATCGATGTGAAATCATGGGCAAAGATATTCGACATGTTCCAGAATTCTCCAAATATGATAAGGTAATGATAATAATAATATATAATTTGTCGGCTTCGCTGATTCTGATCAATAATGAATTGACAAGCAATTTGAATTTCTAGATTTTAGTTGATGGTCCATGCAGCAATGATAGATTATCGGTGCTACAAAATTATAATAGCATATTCAATGGAAATCGAGTTAGAGAAAGACTTCAGTTACCCGAATTGCAAGCATCGATATTAGTTCATTGCCTGCAATTACTTAAACCGGGCGGCTCATTAGTTTATTCAACATGCAGTTTGAGTCCAATACAAAATGATGGTGTTGTTGGTATGGCATTATCTAAGGCATTCAAAGAACTACATATCACAGCTACAATCAAGTAAGTTGTGACACTTTATGATAAAGAACCAATCGCTTTTAGTTTGTTCCTATTAAATTTTTTTTTTTTTTGACAATTCTAATAGGGATCTGACGTATGTTTTGCAACCGTTCAAGAAATTCTTTTTCTTCATGGACCCGAAAGAGCTCAAGTACGGACAGCTGGTTTTGCCTCAGTTGACGGCCAACTTTGGACCGATGTATATCTGTAAAATTCAAAGAAACGAAAACTAATTTGTGTGTCGTTAATAAAGATATTTCCATTTTTAAGCCGTTAATAATGTCTGTTTTCTGTATTTATTGGGCTATTGAACGCACCCATTTTTCCATATTCCAATGAATTTGCCCATGAACAGGCCCCAATAGCCTGATGACATTTCAAACTGTCTAATTTGGTTGTGTGTTATTTTGTATCGTATAAAGTACGAAATCGTTTTCCTTTTGCTCTCATAAACAACATCGTCATTGTCACGGAATCAACACAAAGGAACGTGACACAAACGTACGAAAAAGAAAGAGAAAAAAAAAGAAACAAAAACGAAATCTATTAAGGCACTGGAGACACTTTGGAGAAGTGTAATGCGACTGTTCGCCATACATAAAATTAAAATATAAACCACAGGACAACGACAAGCCGCTTTGTTGGAGTGGACGATCGACAGCTGTTTATTGTTTGTTATTATCAAACAGATTCAGAGTAATAGACACGACCACATATTTCGATTTGTGTGTGATTGTAGTTGTTTTCATTCATTTTTGTATGTTTCCTTTCAAATCATGAGAATTCATTTCCTCCCTAGGCAGCGACAAGTTTCGCGTAATAGCAGCTCATTCGATATTTTTATACAGTGAAAAAAGGGGAATCATTTTATTCGTGATTTTTTTTTACTAAAATCTGAATCGATTTTTAGGGACAGAACTTTTTTTCTCTAAACTTTTTAATGCAATTACATGTGATAGACGACTGATTCATTTTATTTAGAAATAAAATAACTTACGCAGTTCATAACACAAGTGGCACCAGTGACACATGCAGATTGTGATCTTTCAACAAATTTTGATAATAAAAACGTAAAAGAAAAAAAGACAAACCGAAAAAACGAAGAAAAACAGAGAAACAGCGCTACGAAATACGATTTTCCTTAAATAATTATTTAATATATTCAATCATATCAAATTGACACATGAGCCACGCGAGTAATTTTGATGGAACAGTTTAATGTGAGTATTTGAAAAACTTGTTTTTGTTGATTTCAGTCACGTATTCCGTGATGAATTTCAAATTTCGCGTCATTCAAAAATGTCAAATTTTGTTTTTTATTTTTTTTTTGTTTAATTTCCAGAGTATATCGAAGGCATATCTTAAGGGTGTTTGGGATAGCGTCAAAGGTGTGTCATTGATATATATTGTTATCCGCGACACATATAATCATGACAAAAATCAATCAAATAAAATTGAAACTGAAGTAGAGGAAAGCAGTTCGTCATCAAATACATCGACAAGCACCAGCAAACGTGCAAAAAAACCAAACAGACGCGAATTAAATAAGCTCAAAGAGTAGGTACCCTTTATCGGTAGCCATTCTTCTGTGCATGGTCTGTTTTTAACAAAAAAAAAATCTCTTCTCTTTGACAGAGAACAAAATTTGTTGAAACGAATCTTTCAATGCTGTCTTCTAAATGGCGGGTTTTTTGGATTCAGCATTATTTTGTTTGAATATGCTCTGTTGCCATTCATAAAACTCTTTCTACGTTGGATGTTTACAAATAATCCTGGGTCGGGTATTGTTATTGGCAATTACATAGTTACATTTTTGTCCATTGTATTTGGCATGATATGGGTGTTACCGCTGTTCATTTTGAGTAAAGTCGTCAATAGTTTGTGGTTTCAAGTAAGCTTAAATCCAACTCTGTTCTTTTGATTTCAACTTATGAATTTAATAAAATAATTCTCATTTTGTTTGTCACCAGGATATTGCCGATTCAGCGTATAAATTTCGTAAAGGGCATCCGCAATCACTATTTACCTTCAGTGTTGTTATTGCTGATACATTGTTCTCGTTATTAGTGCAAACATTGTTCTTAATCCAAAGTATGTTAGTCAATTTGTTGCCGTTTAATTCTTTTGTGCTTACAATTGTATGCAATATTCATTTATGTTTATTGTATTCGCTATATTCTTTCGAATACAAATGGTGTAATATGAGTTGGGAGCTACACAAACGATTGACATACATAGAACATAATTGGTCATACTTTTTGGGATTCGGAACAATTTTGACACTATTGACGCAGCTAACTTCGTCCATTACGATCAGGTAAAGAATCAATTTCTAATTTTAAATTAAACTCAAGCAGTGACCGAATTTTAAAATGTCTTTTTTTCTTTAGTGGTTGCATATTCGCCGTTTGCTTCCCATTCAACATACTGAGCGCAAATGAAGCAACACCTGTTACAAATGCCTGGTAAATGTCACCAATTGACAATCTTTTATCAGCATAGTTCACTCAATTTTATATTCAATCATTGAATTTATATTCTCTTTTGCAGTGATTTTCCACTGAAATTATTCAGTCTTGTGGTGGCCATATCAAATGGCATCATCAATAAAACCATTCGACCAACAAATGTGCCACAATCAAGAGCTGCAATCGAAGCAGCCCAAACTGCAGCGAATGCAAACGATATATTTCGAACAATTCGACAACAAACACCACCCGTCAATGCATCACCATTACACAAGAAGAATCATTCATCGGTGCAACATTCAAGCTCACAACGTAGTTTTAACAGATAAAAACAGAACATTAATTTCGTGTTGTTGCTGGTTTTTTTCTTCATCGTCTGTTAACATTAACCACTATTTTCGCATATATTATTGGTGAAAAGCGATCCGTTCTCTGAATTTCATCTCGAATTGATGTTATTCCACAAAACTGGTCGACGACATATGGGGGAACAACGGGGAACATTTATTGAATTTAAGCAAAAGTTACAGTGAATATATTATTACGATTGATAAATCGAGCATGCTTACGCAAATGAACGGCTTGAATATTTACGCTAAAAATGATTGATAAAAAATAATATGTAACATTAATTGATAAAGATATTTATTATTTTTACTAAAAATGAACATTTGAACATGTTTCATCCAATTTTTTTATCATCAATAATAATGTCCAATTAATTTAAAAACATAAAAATAAAAAACATACAATTATTATGGTGCTGCAAAATTATTTGTTTTGAATAATTGCCTTCCAAAAATAACGCAAATGATTTCATCAACCTCATCATTCCCGTATATGGGAACGCACTCACAGGAATTTCGAAAACAAAATCCCAAAATTTGACATTTCAATAAAATATTCCAATTCGCCCGACATTCGCTCACAAAACAGCATATGAAAGCAGCAACATATACTACAAGAGCACACACAAACACACACAAATGCTACAGCTCGGTTGTCTCGTTGATATACGGAATCATATTGCTGAACGCCATTGATGTAAAACGGGCGAATATCGCATTACCATAATATAGATACAGTTGTGTATGTTGGAACAATAAAAGATGAAAATTAAAAGAAGAAGAAGAAGAAGAGAAGAAATTGATGTCAATGTATTGGCTGCTTCCAATTGAATCGTCTTGAAAGAATACCATGACTGAGTGAAAAGACTATTTCGATCTTTTTATTGTCAATGTAATTATTGTTTGAATTAAATTTGTTTTCGGGAAATGAAAATAATGCAGAAGACAATTTGATATTCAGTTTAGTTTAGTTCTTTCGGTTGGACACAAATATTGTTTTTGATATTAGGATATTCAGTCAAATGTGTTGCGTGCAATTGAAAACGTAAATGAAGAGAAATAAAGAAAAAAAAATACAGACTAAAACACACGTCGACGGATTGCCAAGGAAAACATTAATGTGTTTTATTCAATCATCGATATCATCGATAATAAATCATATGTGCATTTTCATGAAAATATTGAATTCAATTAGCATAAAAGGTTGGTGACGATCTTTTGGTGACAATTGCGAACTCAAAATTCAATTATTATATTGATTTGTGCAGCAAGTGAAAAAAAATTCTCTCGATTTATATTTTTTTTTTTTTTTTGCTCCGACACGACATGTCGTCCGCATTGAGAGTTCGATAGAGCGAGTAAAAAAGTGAAAATGGCCTGAACTTTAAATGTAATTTTTGATGTAACACATAAATTGAAATGCATACAGAAATGTGTATGTAAGACGCACAGCTTTTATCAAATGATTTTCATAGTATTGCATCGGTGCTAAATTGTTATACCCATTTACTTATTCTATTTCATTTCAATTATGTTTTTTGATTTATTTGTTTCCATTCTGTAGTTAGAGTTCAATCTATATTCCTTTCGGGTTTGATTTCTGACCAATTCACAATACGAAGTGTCATTGTATACAAAATATACAAAAGTGGTGTTTGTGTGTACGATTTTTGATGGGATTCCTAATCAAAATGAGAAGAATTTTTTTGTTTTCAATCATACGAGAATCTAATCTTTCCGGAATCCGAAACCTGGAGGCTGGGCCAATATTAAGCATTCCAGGAATAAACATTTCACAAATCGTAATGACAATTGAAAGGAATCGTTCGCCAAATGTTTTACCCAATTTGGTCAAAGTTAAAACGAATCTATAACAGAGAGAAAAAAAAAAGAAGAAACGAAAGACAATGAGTTACCAATACCATCAAATAACATTGTACCGTATCGTATCGCATCAAAGTGATGGAATTAGTTTGCGGTGAAATAAAAATAATATGAATGTCCGATGAATGACAAACACAATAAAAGTACAATTTGTGATTTTAATCGAATCGGTGGATTTCCATCGTTTTTAAATTCGCCGATTTCTTTGTGTTTTCTTTTTGATATTCGCATTAATTTGTTTTTGTGACGTGCGGATGTACATACGAATGTCATATTTTGTGTACGGATAATCCTTTTTGTTAAGATTTAGTCTGTTGTTCGTTTGATAATCATCATCATCATCTCATCGCTAATTGGTCATGAGCTTGTTACAAGCCCAAATGAACCCATCAGCTACTAAATGCGGCCCTAAAAAGTAATTTTTATCGTTTGACGTTTTTTGATTGGCCAAAGTAGAGGTCATTCAGGCCATTGAAATTCTCAGCGGCGATATGTAATATTTGCATAAGCACGCGTCAATATGATACATTAGAAAGTCGGTGAAATTCGTTGAATTTTCCAAGTGGAAGCCTTTTCTTTTGGTCTGAATAGTCGATGATTGACTTTTTTTTGTTTTGGTATGTGTGCTATGTGCTGTTGATGACGGTGTTCGAATTGTGTAGGTGTGATCAGTATCTTCGAAAAAATATATCAAATGAAAGCTATGTTTGACTTTTTTTGTCTTCCATTTTCACTCTTTAATCATTTTGCGATATGCTTTTCTTTCCACAATTAATCAGACTTAAAAGTGAATATGAAACCGATTTTCCATCATGGCATAGTGTTTATATTCTTCAGAATATTAAGTCAAATCGAATCGACAGTGATACGCATTCACACTCAATGAGGATTCCCTAACCGCGGATAAAAATCACCGCAACTTATATTAATGCCAATTTATATCAAATAAATAATAATACCTAATTTAATATTATAAATAATGATGGAGAATTTTTACTAAGTATTGTGCTGTTTTCATTGAATGACAAAGAATTCGGAGTCCATTGTTTTATTAAATTTGAACGCATTTTCTTTGTTTTATCCCTCGCTCAGATTTTCATGAATCACCGATCCGACAATTTGACAAATGAATTTTCATTGTTTGCTGCAGTCTGTTGAATCCCGCTCCTGTTTTTATGAAATACAAAGGAAATTTGCAACTCAAATTGATTTAAGATAAGTTGGGCATTGTTAGCCGAAAGAAAGGAGGGACAATTATTGGGTTGTAACTGTTTAAGAAAAAAAAATTAACTAAAATGATCCGAAACACGCCACCGAAGCGCGAGGGCGGAAAAATGCGTATTCGTGCATTTCCGGTGAGTATAACACATGTCAAAGTGCGTTCAACGAAAACTATCCCATGCAAAAGCTCAATTCTGATCAAAGCAAACAATCAAATCACATTTTGATTGTGAATTTTGATTTATTTTCATGGAATCAATCATGAATCATAGTGAGCAAGGGTGTGATACGCCTTGTGCAAGGGGTAGTTCCAGAAGAATTAAAACACTTGTTGACTATATTGATCAAACCAGAGAACTGGTGAGCTCAACCAACATCTGAAGCAATTTTATTAAATTCTTCTTTTTGTTATTCGTTTCATTTTCAGATGAATATGGATGAAAAGTATGTGGAATCGATTTGGAGTTTATTGCGCAATGCAATTCAAGAAATTCAAAAGAAAAATAATTCCGGATTATCGTTTGAAGAGCTCTATAGAAATGCATATACAATGGTGTTGCACAAACATGGTGAACGTTTATATTCTGGTCTCAAAGAGGTTGTTACAACCCATTTAGAAAAACAGGTTCGTCATCATATTATAGGATCACTGTCAAATGACAAATTTCGCACTAAATTCGAACGCATAAAATGAACGATACGTTGATTTGTTGATTACAGGTTCGTGAAGAAGTATTGAGATGTCTTCATAACAATTTATTACAAACATTGAATCAAGTGTGGACCGATCATCAAACATCAATGGTTATGATTCGTGACATTTTAATGTATATGGATCGCGTGTTTGTTAAACAAAATGAACTGGATAATGTTTATAATTTGGGATTAATTATATTTCGTGATCAGGTGAAAAATTCGAACATCCATTTAATTCCAATTTAATCATATTTTGTTGTTTATCGATTTTGATTGCAGGTTGTTCGATATGGTCGTATCAGAGATCATTTGCGCAAAACCCTACTAGATATGGTTATGTTAGAGCGCAAAGGCGAAGTAATTGATCATTTGGCAATAAAAAATGCATGCCAAATGTTGACTGTGCTTGGCATCGATAGTCGTTGGGTATACGAGGAGGACTTTGAACGACCATTTTTAACACAATCGGCCGCATTCTATAAAATGGAATCACATAAATTTTTAGCAGAAAATAATGCCAGCGTTTATATCAAGAAAGTAGAGGTGAGTGTCTCCTTCATGAAGCCTGATGACCTTGGATATTATGCACCCAAATAGCAGCAATAATTGTTTTTGTTTTTAATTTTTTTTTTTCAGAGTCGCATAATGGAGGAATCCGAACGTGCTAAATTATATCTGGATAAGGATACCGAGCCACGTATCGTTAAAGTGGTCGAAGATGAATTGATAAACAAACACATGAAAACTATTGTTGAAATGGAAAACAGTGGTGTTGTGCATATGATTAAAAATACAAAAACCGAAGATTTGGCGTGCATGTATAAGCTGTTTCAACGTTTAAATGATGATGCATTGAAAACAATTGCCGAAGCCGTATCCGGCTATTTACGTGAACAAGGAAAAAGTTTGGTCACCTGCAAAGAAAACGAACCAACGAATCCAATAACATTTGTGCAAAATTTGTTGGATTTAAAAGATCGTTTTAATCATTTTTTGGTGCATTCATTTAACAATGATAAAATCTTCAAAAATATGATTTCCAGCGATTTTGAACATTTTCTCAATTTAAATAATAAATCACCGGAATATTTGTCACTATTTATCGACGACAAATTGAAAAAGAGTAGCCGAGGTGTAAGTGTTCATTGGCATTTCCTTTAATTTATTAGAAATAATTTTTATTCATGGATTTTATCTCCATATTCAGATGACCGAACAAGAAATCGAAACTGTTTTGGACAAAACGATGGTCCTATTTCGTTATCTACTGGAAAAAGATGTGTTCGAACGTTATTATAAATCACATTTGGCCAAACGTTTGCTCCTTAATAAATCGGTATCCGATGATTCTGAAAAGAATATGATAACTAAGCTTAAAGTATGAAAATTTGATTCTCAATTCCGAATGCAATCGAATTTTTTGTAATAATAATTTATTCGTGAAAATTTTCCAGACTGAATGCGGTTGTCAATTTACCTCAAAATTAGAAGGCATGTTCAAGGATATGACATTATCGAATACCGTAATGGATGAATTCAAAATGCATGTAAACACCAATGGAATATCATTGAATGGTCTCGATTTAACAGTTAGAATTTTAACAACTGGATTTTGGCCAACTCAGGTAAGTCATTGATCTTATGTTTGTTCAATTTTATGAAATACAAAAGTTTATTTCTGTTTCAATATTCAATATCCACAGTCGGCCACTCCAAATTGTAACATACCATTAGCGCCTCAAAAAGCTTTCGAAACGTTCAAAAAGTTTTATCTATCACAGCATTCAGGTCGTCAATTAACATTACAACCGCAAATGGGTAAGTGTATTTCTGAAGCTATGATGTAAGCCAACAACCATCAATGATTGATGGGATTCTTATTTTTTTTTGAAACAACAGGCACAGCAAGTGTGAATGCAGTCTTTCCACCAATTCCATCAAATAAACCGGATGGAAATGGGGTTGCATCATCGGCGGCTAGTAGCACAGTTACAGATGTTGCTTTATTCACTCGTAAGCACGTTCTGCAAGTTTCCACCTATCAGGTAAGATTTTCATTTGTTCCAATCATTGTGATGATTATTATTTTTATTAATTAAAATATTTTTATTCGATTTCAGATGTGCATTTTAATGTTGTTCAACACACGTCAACGTATGACATACGAAGAAATCCAACAGGAAACCGACATTCCCGAAAAGGATTTAATTCGTGCATTGCAATCGTTGTCAATGGGTAAAGCAGGCCAACGATTATTGGTCCGTGCAGCGAAGACAAAGGATATTGAACCAAGCAATGAGTTTTATGTCAACGATGGATTTGTATCCAAATATCACAGGTATTCAAGATACTTGGCATAATGCATAAATATCACTAACGATTATTGAATCGTTTTATTACAGAGTGAAGATTCAAACGGTAGCAGCTAAAGGTGAATCCGAGCCTGAACGCAAAGAGACCCGAAGCAAAGTTGACGAAGATCGTAAACATGAAATTGAAGCGGCCATTGTTCGAATAATGAAATCACGGAAAAAGATGGCGGTAAGCTTAATTGATCTCCTGGCCATTCTACCGTCCACTAAAAGACATCTATTCTAATTTATATCTTTCTATGTTTGCAGCACAATTTGCTAGTTTCAGATGTAACAACACAGCTCCGAAGTCGATTTTTGCCATCACCTGTGGTCATTAAAAAACGAATTGAGGGCTTAATTGAACGTGAATATTTAGCTAGAACGCCGGAAGATCGAAAAGTTTATGTATATCTAGCTTAAGAGAATGAACAAACAGACAAAATGAATGGATTTACAATAATTTGAAATAATAATAAATAATCGATAAATGAGGTTATCACAATATGCTTTCAACGTGTATTCTCTCGTCGAAACGAGCCCAATACGAACATTGGTTTTGTATTTTTGCAAACAAACTGCAAATTGAAAATGCTGATAACTGTGCTCGAGCTCACAGTTAGGGTGAAGTTTTGAAAAACGAGATTATCGTTTCCGATAAATCGCCTCACCCATGATAAACAATAGTTAAAAAAAATATTCACGTTAATGAATCATTTTTTTGATCCAATGCAAGACATAAAGAGAAAAAGAGATAGAAATTTTCTCAAGTTTTCGATTCATTTTGAGGTTTTTGTAAAATGCTATCAGCGATTAGGGAACCAGAAGTTTGAAATGAATTATGTTTAGAAAAAAGAAATAATAATAATGTAAGAATAAGATAAAAAAATTGATTGCAACTATTGAAAAGTAATTTAAAATATGATATAATGTATGGTAACTGTAGAGTTAATCTAAAAAGTAATTTATCTAAACTAAAACTTACTTCAAAATTCATAATTTTCGAATAATTATTTAGGTTTGGTTGAGATCATTTTGATTGTTTAAGTAAAAAGGAAACATTTGAAAAAAGTGAAGAAGGAGAACATTGCAAAACGCAAACAGCAACAAATATTCCCAAACGATTTGAATTAACACTTAATAAAAAAAAAAGGAGAAACCAACATCAAATTCATAAATTTCTTTGCATCATTCGTTCCGTATTCTATATCCTGTATTCTGTAGTAAGTGTCTTTATTTTATGTTTCTGTCTGAATTACAATTTACATTTAAAATTAAAATTTATGTTTCAATAGATGTTTAATATGAAGAAAATATCGATAAATTAATTTAAATCCGTTTTTGCCTATTAAACGAACCGACGGTTTTGAATTCGTGATAATCAG
>GL501427.1:540674-552054 GCA_000149185.1 Mayetiola destructor
TCAGATCTCGCTGAAAACTTGCATAGGGGGGTTTTTTGGGTCGCTGATTACGAATATGTAGTCAGAAAATCGATACAGCCTAAGCTCATATGACCATTCGAACAAAACTTTGCACTTTAAGGACATGTTGAAAAATTTCCAAAGTTTTGTTCGAGAAGTCATACGAGCTTAGGCTGTATCGATTTTCTGACTACATATTCGTAATCAGCGACCCAAAAAACCTCCCTATGCAAGTTTTCAGCGAGATCTGGGAACTTTTTTTTTTTGGTTCTCCCATACAAAATGGCCTTCAAAAAAGCGCTCTTTGGAAGACCAAAACCTTCATTTTAAATTTTTTCCTTTGTGGATTCGTGTTAGGGGGACCAAAACACATAAGTTATGACCCCAGGTATTAATAATTTCGATCACTAAATGAATTTTGCTACACCCTATTCATTATATTACATAACTCTTAAAACAGGAATGGACATGAAAATCATGTGGTTGCCAAAGTCGATGGCAAAGAGATAGAGAGTGACAACAATCTATTGTTTAATACTATTACCTCTGATGCAATGTTGCCATATTTACATTTTCGTTCAACGAATGTTCATTTATTCGTAAAATCTCGAGTGGATTTCTGTGGCTTGCAAATATATTCGAAATATATTCGAAATTAATATCAGCTAAATATTAATTTCATCAAAATGGCGATACATGAGCGTACCTCGAATTTTTTTAACAAATATTTTGAAAAAAAAATTGGGGAGCATTTGGAAGTTTATGGGGCGGGAGGGTCAAATAGCCAAAAATCGTAGAAGCATAAATCAGAAGTTTTATCGAAAGATGAAATATCATATGATGTATAATATCTTAAAATGTAAGGTCGAAATTTGACAAAGTTTACGATCGTTGTCACATTTAGTTTTTTGAATTGTTGACTTACCGTCTTTAGTTTTAGAGATTTCAGACCATATGATGATCTTTACAGGGAAGTCTCATCTCGTTCAAGCAATTGCGATGCTGTCCAGTGGACACTTTCATATTCACGAAAGATAGAAGTTTGATTTGATCGTTTCCCTTGTCAAATATCTATGTTTTCCAAGTACTTTATATGCCCCATATAGAACAATAGAATTGAATTCGTACAACGCGCACATCAGCGCCTCTATTAAATATACATACAATAAGCGTATTAAAATATACATACAATAAGCGACCAGTGAACAAAACGAAATGTATGACGTTCCTTATTATCGTACGTGAGCATCTTTTATGGTGAAATTTATCTGAATGTAGAGGCGCTGGTGTTCAAAGGTGACGAAGAATTTCGACAGCATATAAAGTACTTGATATTTTCTGTCAACATGAAATAAAACTGTCATCATTTCAAAAGAACAAATCGCATTATTATTATTGTTTTTATTAATAAATTTTGTGTGTAAAACTATTTTTAGAGTTTACGAAATTGAAATGATAAATGGAAAATGATATAAAAATGACTTTAATTCAATGTTACAATGCACAGTGTGCATGACGCCACATTGTCGCTTTGGGTATTTGATAAAGTTTGGCAGCTTTGTATTGTGACATACCTTCCTTGCATTTCTGTAATGCCATTTCCAAGCGTTTTTTGTACTCAGAATTTTCGGTTCTGTCCCGCACAGGATTAATTAACAACTTTCCTTCTATCGATAATCTCTTTTTATCTCGATGCAGTGTTGTCATCGGTATACCATATTTTGCACTTATCGCTGTCAAACTTCTACCCTCAAGAATTTCTTGTTGGGCATTCAGTCGTTCTTCGGATATTTCTTTATTTGTTGGTTGGTATTGCTCATATTTGCGAACCTCACGCCAAATCGCTGTTTTCGGAACATGAAACTTGTCCGATGCTTTTTTCAGACTTGTTCTTTCATATAAAACCGCATTAACAGCATCTTCAAGACTCTTTTTACGTTCCGAGCGATAGTTTCGTTTTAAATACTCGTTGTTACGGAAATAATGATAGAGAGTTGAACGTGGTACATTATAATCCACTGACACTAAATTATGATAATAATTATAATAAATGTAAAAAAAAAAATAAATCTGATGTGATACAAACAATCGCAAATAAGTTAATTGCTTACGTCGATGAATGGTCCGATCGCCTTTTTGTACTTCGTTGAGAACTTCACTGATTTGAAAACGTGTATTTCCTGTTCGTTGAATGACCTTCTTTCTTTTGGACGGTGAATTACTGGATTTTGAAGCTTCATCATTTGATTCGTTCAGATCATCTTCAATCGATTTGTCATCGTCATAGTCGTCGTCGAGCGTGAGGCAAACAGATTCATCGATATTCTGCTCAATTTCTAGAGAACTTTCGATTGCTTCATCCTTTATTTCAATCAAACTATCTTCATATAAATATTCGACGTCAAATTCCTCTTCTACGTCCTCTTCCACTGGAAGATCAATCTATAAAGAAAACCGAACATGTTTTGTTTCATTTTGAAATGCTATTAAAATACACACATAATGAATATTTACTAACAATTTCTGGTTCTTCGGCCGTTATTTCGTAATATTCATCATCCGTAGTATTGTCTTGACATAACGTTGTGGTTTTGTGGCTTCTGTTTGTTTCTTGCTTGGTTTTTCAATATTTATTTCTCCACGCACCAGATTGCAACCGCTCGTTATAACTCCCTTGATGCTCAGTACCTCGCAAAGTTCCAGCAAATCAGTCAAATGACTTATTGAAATATTCGTTTCGCCCGTATAAATAAATTTTAGCATTGCTTCCAATACATCCGAATCGGCATCAGGTATATGAATTGTTGGCTCGATTGTTGCAGGCACTTCTGATAATAGTTTGCGAAAGAATTCGCTCGCCGATGATAAAATGAGCTTATGACAAGCACTTACTTTACCTTCGGCTGAGATCAATATACAATCACATGCTATACTATTGTTGAATAAATATTGTTGCTCATTTATTATGGTCTTTTTCTGATTTTTCCAGTTTAGGAAATGCATTTGTGAAACGAGATCCATCTTTGAATAAGTTCAAACTATTTTGATTGTTTCTTTTGTTTTGTAGCACACGAAATTGAATTAAATTTTCGCATCTATGTTTTACTTTGTTTCACTTTCAAAACCATTGACAGATGAAATGAGACTTTTTTGTTTTCGAATATTATAGAACTAGTGTTACCAGGTGCGATATGTTGTATTTCACTGAATATTGAATCCGATTTAATTTGGTGGAAGAATTTTTTTTTCTTTTTGAGTGTTCAACCAAACGGCAATTGAATATTTTGTTTATGATGTGCCTAGGGCAGTCATATACAGAATATTAACGACAAATTACTGTTTGCCCAAAAGGGCATTCGATACCGAAATTCAAAACATATCGAATTAGTGTTGTCTGTCGATTTCAAAATGACAATTGATTTATTCTGACACACGTCACGTTATACATAAATGTACGTATCAGAAATTCTAATTCCAGTTTAATGAATTCCACCTTCTCCATTTAATTAAGGTAAATTGTACCAAATTTTGAATAATAGATTGGCATCGATTACGGAATTTACCATTTCAGCAAGAAAAATGTCTACAAATCAAAATGATCCTCGTCGTCTTGATCGAGTAAAGCCATACAAGGCAGCAGCGGGTGTACAAAGTACATCAGGCGGAGAGGATTTTCTTCCTGATTACATGAATATCCTCGGTATGATTTTCTCGATGTGCGGCCTCATGATGAAATTGAAGTGGTGTGGTGAGTTCGAAATACATCTTCACACCTGCATTCTCAAAACTCAAAAACACTCAATAACTTCCTAATTTTCATTGTTCACAGCTTGGTTAGCCCTTTACTGCTCTTGTATTAGTTTTGCCAATTCACGAGCCAATGACGATGCTAAGCAGGTAATTAAAGTCAAAGCACGAAGATGTTTCAAACCTAATCGATTCTCAATTTCATCCTTCTCAGGTTTTATCATCATTCATGTTAAGTGTTAGTGCCGTCGTCATGTCTTACATGCAAAATCCAGCTCCTATGACACCACCATGGGCATCTCTATAACATTATCCATACATTTAAGAATTCGTTTATAAAAGAAAGTCCCGTCAAAGTTGAATTAAAACAAAATTCTCTCAAATAAAGTAGAATTCACCATTTATTAATGAACATTTTATTGTAATACATTTATTAAATATTAAAAAAGAGAAAAAAGAAATTGTTCAAATCTTAGATCAAATAAAATCATCTCAATCAGTGGTCAATGGAACGAATTGCAGTGGCAGCAGTTTAGTCAACGATGTAACCAGGACACGGGTTGGTGATGGTTTTGCAATGTATACTGGAATATCGGCCTTGGCAAATTCACATAAAGTTTGGCGGCATACGCCACATGGCGTGGTGAATGAATTCTCCTGAAATGCAACAACTGCCACCGCCATAAATTCTCTATGTCCTGTGCTAACTGCCTTTGCAACAGCAGTTCTTTCAGCACAAATTGATGGGCTATATGTAGCATTTTCAATGTTACAACCGCTTGAAATTGTTCCATCAGCCAAACGAATTGCGGCGCCTACCTTGAATTTACTGTAAGGACTGTAGATATTTGCAAGATCATTATAAATTGTCATTCGATTATTCCAGAAGGAAAAAACATTAATTTTTTTACCTGTACGAAAAGTTTCTGGCTTCAATTGCAGCATTTATAAGTTCTTTGGCATCGTTATCTGCATTTCATACAAAATGAAACAATATTTTTCATTATATGATGACAAAGGATAAATATTTCATCTTAATCATACCGAGCGTATCATAATCTTGAATATTTTCATGTTTTCCATTGAGTTCGTGATGGTTCATTATGTTCAAACCCACTGCCGATCGAATCTAACAACAAAACGAAAAAAACTGTTTTTAAGTAAATCTATTTTATGACCTAAATTCGAATCGCAAAGCACGACGTCAATGCATGAACACCGTTCACTAACTGTAGCATTGAAACGCTATCTTGTAAATGAGCCAAATCAACTATAATTATTATCGAAAAAATATAGAAATTCAATTACTCCAATAACAATAAAAATAATAATAATAAAATGATTGATCGTAATGATTATAGCAAGTGTAAGGAGCTTGGTGCTATACAAATACGAGGCGTGTACAGACACACATCTGCTTCAAAGCGACTTCGAACCGAAACTAAATGGATATTTCGGTTTTCTATTTAAAAAGACAGCTAAATAGATCGAAATGTCACCAGGGCAAATGAATTTGAACAATATGAATGCTAACACATCAAAAATCAAACGACGCAGATACATTTAATCATTGATGACAACATCAAAGGACAATCTTAACGGAAATAGTTGACAATCGAGTGGAAGAAATGGAAAAATACAAAATGAATCTATCATGTTATGAATCCAATGCAGTCTCTGACCGACATTGATTTCTCTTTATTTTTATTGATAAAATAAAAATGACAACAAATGGGCATTATTATATAGTTTCTAAATTGGGCACATGATTGCTGCTGGACGAAAGAATATGTAGCTTATAGTACGACTGATAACGACTCATCTTTCAAATAAAATATTACGGAGATGACGGTGGATAGAAGAGAAAATAAGAAGAAAAAATATGTCAAAATCAGCTGATATAGGGTTTCTCTCTTATATCTTATTGTAATAATAGTCAAAGTAAAAGCGACAGTCCAAAAATCCATAACCAAAACTTTGGACTGAAATGAAAGAGCACATCGAACATTGGATTGCAAGAAAGACTGAGCAACAAGGATTTCGGTTTTGAATGTAGGTAACGAATGTACATTGTAAATTGTATATGTATGCATGAGAATATGATAGACACACAAAGTAATGACATTCGACTAGATGCTCGAATTGATGGCCTGTTTGACGAAGCGTGCCCATAGCAAAAACCGTTTAACAATGTGTATTTTAGAAATAGCAAAGAGTGTCTGTCATATTTTGTATTGAATACTGAATACACTGACTGACTGACTGACTTACTGCGAATGAATGACACACACTATAAAAAATACGCTCACACATTCATTGGTTTTTATTCCATTGCAGCATTTACCATTGACAATGACAGTCCACCATGTTAGTTTTTTGAGAACAATCTGTCTATGAAGTTCAATTTTGTATTCCATATATGTGAGGTTTATTATCGCACGTACCAGAGTGAGAGAAAAACACAAATTTTTTTTTCTTTCATTCTGTTCTCACACACAGTGTGAATTCATCAACTCAAAGACAGTCAACCAAAAAAAGAAAAATATCTACAAATTCAAAGTGTGAATCATGATTTCACAGTGTAGATGAAAAGTGACTATGACCGAGAATACGACTAGAAAAGAGAAAAGAAATTAAATTCTTATTCACATTTTGTACGGAGACAGAGAGAGAAACTGATTTTATTTTTTTTTTTTTTTCATTCATTTGTCGACTTGTTTGCAGTTTGTTATATTTTGCGACGTATTCGCACAAGTACTCAAAACGGGTATAAAACACATTAAATGTCCAACGACACGATAACGAATTGAATATTAAAAACTTTTCGAACGAAAAAGGAACCAAATAAAGAATATTTCTCCGAATCGATTGAGCCAATAATGAAATCAGTTGAACATTTTTGTTTTTGTTGCCGACCGAAAGTCGAAAAAAATTATATTGTTCGTGCCATAGAATATAAACCATCGATGACAAAATAATTATCATCATTGAAAAATGAGTTTTCATTGTATTTGTGTGTATTATTTCGAAATGTTCAGCGAAATTCGAATGAAATGAATTGATTTTATAGTTTGATAAAGAAAAAAAAATAATTTCATAAATATAAAAAGGCGCAGATTCCATCGTTAGAGCGTAAAAATAGGAAAAAGAAAGAACTTCCGAAATAACTACATCATCGGATGATGAATCATGAACAATGGAACGTCAAATAAGTGAAAAAAATATATGATCAATGGATAATAATAATAATAATCAAAAACCAAATATCAATAAACGGAATTCGATTTTTTTTTTTCGAATTGAATGCGAAATTGGATTGGTCAATGATTTGTTGAATGTATAAATGTTGTGTTCAAGTATTTAAACGCACGTTTACTTTAATTCATACATTCGTTTGTGCATTGATTAGTTTCATCGTATCGCAATACATATGTTGGTGTCTGTGTGGAGTGTGGATTTGACATTGTGTGTACAAGTGTGGGAGATTCGATTGGTGAAACTATTATCAATTTAATATCAGTTTTAATGAAGATTTAAGACTGAATATTAAACGAACATTTTAATTCACAGCAAAAAAATAAGACAGAAAAGAAGAAAAAGCACTAACCTACAATACGATACACTTTTGCACAATAAACACAACGAAACAACAGCGAAAGGAAAAAAGACGAAAGGCATAAGCCAAAAAGAATAAAAAGAAAAAGAAAAAAAAGAAGAAGAAGAAACAGAACCAGAAAGGCGACGACAGCAACAACAACAATTACGACAGAGAAAGAGAACCGAATGAAAGAAAAAATAAATCTAAATCATCATGCAGGCTGAACAATAATAAAATTTTTGATTAAAAAAAAAACATCGAAAAAAAGGAGGAAAAAACAGAATTTAAAAAACGAGGAAAGTGAGAAAAGAAGGTGGATACTCATATTTCCAATTTAATATTATAATTTATGGATTGTAGACATTTCATTGCGGCAAAGGTTTTTTTTCATTCTGTTCCGAAAAAGATTCTCTGTTCTATCCGTGACTGACTCATTGTATGTGTGATTGTGTTTGTGTGTGAAATATTTCTTCTCCTTTACAAAAGCAAAATGTTTTGCAATTTCTTTTGCATTCAGCTGATGAATTAAAGAATTGTTCAAACATTGAGTGACTCAATTGGACGGTGCAAAATTGGAAAATCAAATTTTTGAATGCTTTTCAATGTCATCGATTGCAATCGGTTGGAAGTTGAAAGACTAAACAAAAATTATCACAAAAACAAATGAATAAATAAGACACAAATATCAAGTGTCAATTCGGAATAAATAGAAGAACACAAAGAAGAAGAAGAAGAAAAAGAGCAGGAGGAGAAGTGTGAACTGAAGGAATAAAAAAAAGTATTTTTTTTATATTTATTTAATGCATTTCGAGCGTCAAACAATTGCGTTTTGCAATTGAAACAAATACTCGTTAATCGGCATTTGTGTGATTGTGAGAGTTTGCAGTTGCATTGATGATTTTGTGATTGCAGTTGGCGACTGACACTCTGATTGAAGTAGAAAATCTTAAATTGAGAGCAACAGAAAGAGACAACAACAGAGGACCGAGAAAAAGAATTGATGCAATTTTGAAAATATTTACTAATGAATACAGAACGCCACAATCACACACGATAGCCATATAATACTCATTAGTACGTAAACAGATTCACAGTTAAGGCTGGGAAGAGAAGAACGCAGAAAAAAAAACAACCGAAAATATTATCTACATTGCATCGCAGAAATATATGAAATTGTAGCTGTAGATCTGGTGGACCTGTAGACTGTAGACACACCATATGATGTGTATATGATAAATCCACGACATACATCACCCGTAAAATTTCAATTTATTCAATTTATTTATGAGTGAGTGGTTCAAAACCGTGTTACAGATCTAACGGAAATTCCAATTTATAATTCGATTGATGAAATTGTTCATGTGTTGATTTTGAATAATTCGAATTAATCAGTTGTGAGTATTTGTCGACTGAGTTGCCTAGTTGGTTTGGTTTTGTTGATTTTAAATTGTAAATATTTTTTTTTTTTTTCATGAATGGAATCATTTGTGGAATTTTTATTTTGTTTTCTTGGTTTTTCGAAAAAAATTGATCAATTTTTTATCCAGATAGAACTGATGCCTTGTTTGTTCTCTCTTCTTTACCTTCTTCCTTTTTATTTTTGTTTCGGCTTAAAAAATTTATAGAATGATGGCGTATCCGCAATCACCGCGTGAAAGTGGTGAAGAATCCGAGGATGATGAGATGATCGAAGAGAGTCCATGCGGTCGCTGGTCGAAACGTCTTGAAGTGGTTGATCAACGTGATGTGCCCGGCATAGCTGGTGCCTATCTGGCTATGGATAATGAAGAAGGTGTTGAAGTTGTTTGGAATGAGCTAATATTCACAAATACTCGACATTTTAAACATGATGAGGGAAAATATCGTGAAATGTTTGATTGTATGTCACAATTAGAGCATCCAAATATTGTTAAATTTCATCGATATTGGTCGGATACAATCGATCAAAAGCCTAGAATAGTATTTATAACGGAATATATGTCGTCCGGTTCATGGAAACAATTTCTAAAACGAACCAAACGAAATGTTAAAAAATTATCGTTGTACGCATGGAAACGATGGTGTACACAAATATTATCGGCATTAGCGTATTTGCATTCATCAAAGCCGCCAATTGTGCACGCCAACTTAAGCTGTGATACAATATTTATTCAACATAATGGTTTGGTTAAAATTGGTAGCGTATCGCCTGAATCAATTCATCACTATGTATTAATGTCACCGGAATGTAAGCAACTGATTAATAATAACAATAACAATGATAATACAACAATGTCAACCAACAATAGCAACAACAACAGCATCATGTCAAATGTTCGAATTCAAGAATATGGTCCAGCACCAACCGAAGCAATGGACGTTTATTCGTTTGGTATGTGCGCATTGGAAATGGCAGCCGTTGATATGCACAGTGATGACGAAGCTGGCAAACTAGTCTCTGAAAAACAAATTCAACAAACCATTTCCAGTTTAGAGGATCCAAATCAGAGAGATTTTCTACAAAAATGCTTACATGAAGATCCAGCACAACGTAGCACCGTACGTGAATTATTATTACATGCATTATTATTTGAGGTGCCATCATTAAAGCTATTATCGGCCCATTCAATTGTCAATTCATCACCATTATTTTCGGATACAATAATTGACGAACGTATGCAACCATTATATAAAAGCGATTCAATATTGGCCTATACACAACGGGCTGAACAACCCGTTGAGGTTAAATTACGTGATGTACCGGCGGCCGAAAAATTGGAAAAATTAATTGAAGATGTTAAATATGGTATTTATCCATTAACTGCGTTTGCACCAAAGCGAATGGCCAATATACGAATTCGTGCATTATCACCGGATGCGGCCGAATCGGTTAAATCAACTACACCCGAACCGGTAGATATTGAAACACGTGAAGTTGTTAATATGATGTGCAGTGTTAAACCACGTGAAACAAATAATACATCATCAGCGGCGTCATCAGCAGCTAGCAATGAATTAATTATGACATTATTATTACGAATGGATGATAAAATGAACAGGCAGTTAACGTGTCAAGTATCGCAGGACGATTCACCCACGATATTAACCAATGAGCTTGTACACTTAGGTTTTATACATGAAAATGATCGTGAAAAAATAGTCTCTTTGATAGATAATACATTACGTACGTTTATGCAGAATCCAAATCCGAATTCAAATCAATCGCAACAGCAACAGCAACAGCAACAGCAACAACAACAACAAACATCGATTCAGACCACTTCGGGCTCTTTGCAACAAAATCAAATATTACACTGATTACTAACCAACCAACAAACCAATTATTCCCCCCGTATGAAATCAAAAGTCTACATGTTTAACTGTCGTTCTTATGCTTCCTTATTTTATTCAATTAAAATTACCAAAAAAAAAAAAAGAAAAAACAAGCAAACACAAATACATAACAACACATTGATTGCCCCAAGCGGGTGGTCAAATGAAAGATGGAGAACGAATGAAATAAAATTAAGGAAAACAAGTGATTTTTTTAAGCTTAAAAAAAAAAAGAAAAGAAACTAAAATCATATTTTAACCGAATCAATCTTTGAACAGTTGAATGGGTTCGAACAGATGTCGAAACGGATATCACAGGTCGTCTAACGAGCATTTAGATAACAAATAGAACATCATTTTGGAAACAGTTCCTAATTCGTACGATTGACATTAAATATTTCATTGCCGTCGATGAATTGAAATGGCAAAACAAAAAAGAAATAATTAGCGCATTCCTCATATAACGAACAACAACAAATTTCGAGATTACAACAAGTTGATGAAAAATTTGAAAAATGAAGAAAATAAAAACTAATTAAATTAATAATTACATATTATGAAATTAATCCAATCACACACGCTTCGTAATATTTATAAAATGATAAAAATAAATAAATAAATGAATAAATAAATGATTATTATCAACTTAAGTGTAGGCAAAACGAATGTAAATATTTAATATTTGAGATGTGAACTGTATGCAGGAAGATGGACCGTAGACAG
>GL501427.1:596628-609328 GCA_000149185.1 Mayetiola destructor
AAATAGAATCTGTTTAAATTGAAATGAAAAATGAAATAAAATGAATGAGTATGGACTGAAATGTGTACTGTTTACTGTTTACCTTTGTAAAGATGGAACGCAAAGATGGCTCTTCGTCATTTCAGGACCGATTCGGACGGCTAAAACGTAAATAGCATCTAAAACTTTTCTTGCAAGTACACTTCGAGCCAAGAATCCATTCGGCATCAAAAATCGGGTTGACGCAATGAGTCTTATTATTGGATGGATTATACTTTTCAGTAATGTATCCTGCAAATTAAAATGGGCATTTGGTTTTTGTCATTTTAGATGTGAAGATGTACAAAATTATCATCATTAAAAATGATAGCTTACATGCAACTGATCCATAATAACCGTATCACTGAGGCAAGGTACTAAATACTTCAAAAGTTGCAACGAACTAATCAATCCACCTTCTAAGCTCGGAGTGATTCGTTTCTTACACATGGCAATCAGCTCGGTCACATGCGGCAAATATTGAAGTAAAACGAAATGTTCTCCATAAATTGTTGTTATTGATGTTAAACACTCCAATACTTTGACAGCACTTCTGTCACCGCAAACACGACCATCAGCAATTGAAAAGACTAACAGATTATCGTGCAGATTTTTTATATTATCATCTTCACTTGTAAAATCATCGGGTAAAATATTCTCTTGTCCAACATAGCACAATGTGAGCATTTTCAATAGATTTCTGGTGAGATGACGTGCCGTTAAAACGGGTCCTAAGCGATGCGATAACCAAATTAAACTTTCGGCACTCATATCCGATATTTGGTATTGAGTTTGTGTATGTTGATCGTTCCACGATGATGATTTGTTATTTGTTGAAATAACAGTCGAAATCGAAACAGATTTTTCTTTTTTTGTTTTTTGTGCCATTGATGCTTCGAGTAGATCAACGCTTTCTGTGCTCTTTTTGCTACCAATTTCACAATCGATTGTATTCAATTGATTTCGTCTCGACGAAGATGGAATCGGAATTGTTGGTGAGGTCAATGATTCACACTCGCCAACATTCGATGACTCGTTTTTGTAATGATTTTCTTCGAAACTTATGCCCGATGTGTCGGACAACTTGAAACCAGATTCAGAAAGAGTTGTATCTTCAGTCACCTCCATCGCATTCGAATGATTCAGTTGCAAATCTGAAATAGATAAATGAATCAAAGAAATTACATATTTTAAGATGTCCTTCAATTGGCAATTTTCATTTGTTTACCATCCGTACTGCTGATATCGAAATGTCCAACTATCCGGTTAACTGTGTCAGTATCATTGTCACTCGAATCAGTTAAATTGATAACATGCATCGATGATTTTTGAATATCATCATTATCGTTATCATTATCAAATGAAAACATCTCATCGCCAGCGGACGCTCTTTCGGAGAACTAGACACGATTTCGTTTTTTTGATTGTCACCCATTTGGGATCCAAAACCATTGTGGCTATTTTCATGGTAATGATAAAATGAATGGTGCACAGGTTCCTTATATCCACCAATGGCCTCAACCAATGGTGGAATAAAATTATTCAAAAAACAGCTCAGACCAAATCTCACAATTAATCGCAGCAAAAAACTATGATGATATAATTTTATTGTTTTTCGACTCTTGAATGAAGTACCACTCGTGAATTTCATCGACGAATCAAAATTACTATTCAAAAATGAAACGCGTTCATCACATTGTGTATCATAAAGTTTGAGAATTGCTTCTAATAAATGTTGCCTTGTCTTGATCGGACCCAAAGCGACAGCAATATAATCGAACAAAAACCAAGCGGAAAGAATGGAGGTACTTTCGGTTGTGAGCAAGTCTATGATGTGTGGCAACACTAAATCAACCAAACTAAATAGCTCATATCCGTGCGGTAACAGTAGCTTTTCAATTTGAGCAGCGCAAGCCATCACCTTACATTCGGCTATTTTACGACGAAACACTGTTCGATGCTTGTCCAGTAAATCAAATTTTCGGCAATTATTTCCATTGCATTCGAAATACGTTTGAATGTCCAGTAATCGATTCGCTGATTCATATTGATACAAAGATTTCAACAATGTAAAAACATTCAATAATTCATATGGAAATGGAAACAGGAAATTACATAAAAATGGTTGCAAAAATTGATTTGCACTTGGTTTTGGTAAACCGATATCGCTCATAACCTCATTCGAATCATTCGTAAATTGAAACATCAATTTAACCGGATATTGAACACACTTTGGTAGCAAGTTGAAATCAGCAATCAAAACACTTTTACATGTTTCAATGCGATCCTCTAAACTTTGCATAGATCCAACACCCAAAGGTCGCAATTTTTCCGCCAAAAATATTTCAACAATGAGGCATGCAATCACTTGTAACTCACGTTGACGATGATCACTTATGATTTGCTTATAGTTTCGCGTTGAACTCTGTATAACGAGATTTTTATGATTCAAATTGTGCAATCGCTTCGAATCTTTTCGCAGATTTTCCTCATAACATTCAGAAAAGATTTTATTCGTGAAAGCATTTATGCCCTCATCCATTGCCACTGGTACATTGGACACTTTTGATGATGTCGATGGATGATCAATTGATTGACTTGGAATGTTTCCCTCTTTCATATTCTTGTAGAATGTTTTCGATAAGAAAACTTCCATATTTTCAACAGCATTCAAAGCGGCAACTGGATTGTAATCTTTTGGTAAAATTATTTGATTCATTTTTTTGTGTAAAATGGTCGAATGCAAACTTGGTGATCGTTCAATTCCGGTACTTTGTGAATCTTCAGAAACGTGAGGTGAATGTGTTCGGCTCTTAGATAATGATCGAAGATTTGTGGCTCGATTCGTTGTATCTGCTGTCAATGGAATATCTTGTTGGACTGCAGAGGCAACATCATTTTGATCTAATTCTTGTACATTCGATAAATCATCAGTGCTACGCGTTAATCGACGACGTATTTCATTTTGTGAATAGATTCGAGGTGGTGTTTTCGAAGTCCAAATGGTTTGGTATTGTTTTGGCGGATGTGGATGATTGAAAAGCTGTACAATGCCGCGTCGGCAAAGGCTTTGATGATTGTCAACCATTGAAAGGTAAACATTTTTTGATTTTATTGCTGCATTACCGGAGAGTTTGTATCTGAAAATAAAAAGAGCCAACTGAATTTCATCTGCTTGAAATATTCCCTTGAATTGACAATACAATAATATTTTTACCCAAAATTCAAATCAATCCAATGATGTAATCGCTCTGAAACATATTGGCTTTCTAAAGCTTCTCGATGCTTGGTAACAAAATCTTCGGGACAGCTGGACCATGCTGGTATTTCTAAATTTGGCAAATCTTCGTGAATACTTTTGAAAACAAGCGGATCGGTAAAGAATTCGGGAATACACTCGTCTAAAAAAGGAAATCGTTTAAAAATGAATGATAAAATATGAACGGGCTGAGTGGAACAAAAAATGTCTCGTATTACCTGGTGTCCAATCGTATAACCTGGAAATGCTGATTGGATATTCATGTGGCACCCAAATCGGCCGAACATGTTTACACAGTACAGATTTTGGTGTTCGTCTTGCCATGTACACATAATACGTAATTTCGGACAGAACATCGGACACATGATGGGGAACGGTTGTATTAATGGTACCAATTGTTGGTACAAACATCAAATCCAACTGAACATCGCCTTTATTCAGACGATATTTGGATTTAGTTAGATCTCTCCAATTCATACCGTTACGAGATATAAAATCTGTGACCCATGGCATAATGTGATGAAACGAAGGATCACCTATTCTCCGGCCAGACAGATTATTCAAAATGGTCAAATAATCGAAATTTGATAATTGGCCGCTGCACCACATTTCTACATAATTGGTCATAGATAGTTGGTCGTACATTGGTGCATATGCCTTCCGCGGTACTGAATTCGATTGTTCAACTGTTGTTTCTATGCTTTGCAGAACGTTGACATTTAAGCGAGGCATCACTTGTAGCCAAAGATTATCTGTTACAAAAATATCATCCAGACCAATGTTTCCGAGTAAAAGTCCACGATCATGCATTGTTTTCATCAATTGCAATAGTTGATAGACGAGAAATAGTGGTTTACAATGTGATTGATTCAAAACCGCTGGACTGTATGTCACACAATCGTTCAATGTATTTTCTAAAAATGTGTCATAAACAATGACAAAATGTGAACTTGTTTCAATCAATGACGAAATTGGATACAAATTAACATGTGGCTCGAAACGCCCATACAATTCAGTCGAACGCCTTTTATTGTCAGCCCTTGGTTCATCATTCGATTTCATTTTATCAAATTTGGCATTAATCACATTACAACCATACGTTCGAATAATAGCATCCAAAAGTACGGAATCGTATGGTATTAAATTGATTGTCATTCGTTCACTTCGATTGATTGATTCTTTGGTTTGGACCTTTGAACGTTGTCCCGAATATTTATCAAATGCATTTTTCCACAGATTTCGATGATTTGTGGCCGAAATATTCTGGAGCAATTGAGAAAAATTCAATATCGCGTCGGTATCACTGCTATCTTTACGACAATTCGGTAATGGTATCACTTTGTGTGTGTATTTTTTATAAATCTGTCAATAAAAATAGATTGAAAAATATTTTCGAGTTAATTAATTTGCATTGAGATCGAAAAACAAATGAATTTACCATGAAATATGTCAACGACCAATCTTGGCCGATCTCTTCACAGTCGGGCCACTCATCGAAACCGGGATGAACATGAAACGGAATGACACTATTTTGTTGTATCAAACATTGAAGCCACGATTTATGAGCAATAACAACATATCGATCCGGATGCTTTGTTTCTTTAATTTGTTTTCGTGGAATTCCAAGATCCTGACAAAGAGCCTCCATTTTGGTTTTATTTTTTTATTCAGCTTTCATAACACACTGATTCACAATAATTCTATCTCAACAAATTAATCCAATATATACAGCACATAATTACAAACACAAAATGTTTGTTTTTGGGTTTTTCCTCTCTTTTTTCTTAAATTTGCAAATTTCATTTCATTCTGAATCACAACATTATCACAAATACACTGTTTTGAATGTCCAGCGATAAAATGTGTGACACTGTCATTCCAAAGACAATTTTGATTTATGGCTCCAACTGCCTGTTAATTAAACGCTTTATTTACGAAAGAACGGTACACCATCAAACAAACTGATAAAATTGCATTGATTTTGAGTATTTTTCAGATTTTATAATGAAAATTAAAACAAATTAAAATTCTCATTCATCTTTTGAACCAAAAAAACACTTTGTGTTCGTTCACTTTCTGATTTTTAGCTATGGCAGCTGACAAGCACCAATACATTTGCGCATTTGTGATGGGTAAAGACTAGTCAAGTAATATGTGAGCCCAACACGAGGCGGCGCTTATGAACAATAACAAATTAAATTTAACATTGAAATAGGTGAAAATCGAACAGCTGAGCAAGAGCTCTCTTTATTCGTAAATGCATCACGCGTTTTGGATGTAAACAAACTGTGATATGGTAGGAGAAACAGACTTTTGTTCTCTTTGAGAGTGTTCCATTGATTCGAATCAGATGAGAAATACCGGCTGCATATAAATATGTACATCATATGAGCTGTAGATATTTGTCGTTTATTCGACTCTCGAGACTGGACTTAGCAATTCGTTGTGTTTTATTGTGTGTCAACAATTTATGCATTACAAAATAAGAAAAATATTAATGGAATCAAAACAAATTATTTTGTTTATTTTTATAATAAATTATTGTTCGGTTCTGAGATCGTTCGATTTGTTTTATTTGTTCTCACCACATTGTATTATCGAAACTGCCCTCCCTTCCGCCATATTCGGCCGGTAGAATTTCTTTCGGAATGTGACGATGTAACGATTCAAAATTACTGCCATGTGTATGAAACTTCTACGGAACAAACAAAAAATGATTTTCAGCCTACAAAAACTTAAATCTCGAGGTCGATGTTTGTCTTATCCGATTTCGTATTTTTTCTTTGAGAAAAGGTCTCAAAATTGCTGAAATTGCTAAAGTTGCATCACAATAAAAAGGCTCATGCGAAATATGGAATGCTTTGAATCGCATGGCAAGCGTATCTTGTATCACCTCATCAGTTCGTTTTTGGCGTGAGCAAATCGAAGTTCAGAAAAAATCCACTTAATCAATCAATCTACCAATCTGGTCACATGGACCACGAATCGAGTTTTCCAATGCTAATATTTGTATTGCTGCGAAATATCTGTTCAACAGAAACTTTATATGGATCACAGTTTCCTGAAATGAGAAGAGAGAAATAGTTCACCATCTGTGCAAAAATTAAATCTAGTTGCAAAAGATTTCTAAAGTACATAATACATACGAACTCGAAAAATGTAAACAATTGATCCGCTATTTTGCGGCCTCATTCAAATGAAATAATTTGGCGACTGTTCAAGGTTTGACAAAAATTCTTATCGATCCTCACAAACATTATGGAAGTTCGACTGACTGAATTAGAGGTGACTGTATTTTTATGATTGATAAAATTATTCTTTTAGCAATGGTAACGGACGGGCGGCGGTAATATCCACTTGAACATTTGTTTGCGTTCACATTCTATTTTATTCATATTTGTCGTTCTGAAGCACAATCGCGTAAAATTTGGATCTAATATAATATGAATACACAGCACACATAGAAACAATGTATGAAAAATGTATGAAAAATGTTTTAAAAACAAGTTAATGATGTCGACAAATGAAAATAAACAAAATCAAAATGATGAATCAAACCATAATAGTTATACTACATAGTAAATGTCACTGTGAAATTGATCTATTTATAGACACAGAAACGAAAGAATACCCAAGTCAAAAGAAATATCAAATTTCTTTTTTTAATTCTCTTTTCGCAATAGATTTTTGAGATTCTAACTTTTTAATTCACCATTTTTCGGTCGCTTTTGAATAAGCACATATCATATCATTCTTGAACCAATAATCTGTAGAAATTCTATGAAATTGACATTTGAAATGCGCCATATGACACGACATTCCGAATAGAATGGTTAAAGTTATAGAATATTTCTATAGGATAGTCAATTTTGCCGCAACTTTGCCATCTGATTATTTAACTTTTAATTAAAAGATTTCAGAAACTTTAGCTCGCAAATACTATTCCGATCGAAATGATTTTCCCAAATTGTTGTACACCAATACTATTTCACATTCAGGCTCATACCTTGTGCTAGGAATGAATTCAAACACGCGTAGCCGGATAGACAATGAAAGACTTTGAACATCTGTCATTCTTTCAAAATTGCTTAATCTAGTTTACGGCGCGTTCGTTCATAGGTCCTATTCTCACTTTTTGAGCCATTTACTAATAAAATATATATAACTTTCCCTTTCAATTTTGCCTCGAATGATTAATTTTGTGGGGCCAAAGTTATCCATGAATGACAAAAACAAGCGATGAATGGTTCGAATTACTGAGATTTTTGGTTTGCGGCTGATTCATATACTTTTCCAGTACATTTTGAACGGAAAAAATCGAAAAGATTAGAGCGTTAGAAATTAAAAAAAGAAGCAAATTGTAGTCAAATATTGATTAAAATCATTCGTTTTTATTTGATTTAATACCGAACTGACGATTATGTTCGAGCATTTTTTCATGAGTCAAAAGGAATTTTAATGATTGTTCGTAATCAATTGGTCCGAGAGTTCCACCGTATTCGTCTGGTAAACAATCTTCGCCCAATTGTTCAATTAAATCCTTGAACCCATTTGTATGGAGCTGAATCTGGAATTTCAATGAAAGTTTTGGACCGGGATTGTTTTCTTTCGGTCACTATTCTCATGACGTTATGTCTAACTAACTCACCTTAGCCAATGTTGGTTTACTCAAAAATGGTTTTACCAAAGCAGCACAAGTTTTCAAAATTGGTCCCATATTCACTAAATGCAATGTCCAATTTCGTATTGGAAACGAATCAAGTTTCGAAGATGAAACCTTACAATTTTTCGGAATTAACCATTTCAAAATGGACGAGCTGAGACCTTTGCAGTCCACAACTATTGATATTCCATTCATTTGTGTTATTGGATTGCTCAAGGCTAATTCCATCCATATATCGTTTATTATGAAAGCATCGTTGAATTGCATTGGTGGTTTCATATTGGCTGAACCGCAAAATGTATTTCATAAATTTTCGAGAATTTTTCGAAAAGTAGAAGAAGCAGTTCAATTCGCTTACCTAATTTAGACACAAATAATATTCGACCGCATTTGTCACGTTTCCCCAGCCATATTCCAGCATGCATATTCAACATCTCAATGTATTCAGAAACATTCTTGCTGGCATGAAGCGTCGGATGATTGTGCTAAAATTTTGGAGGGAGATGGGAAATTTTTGATATTTATGCTTTCTTTCTCGAGTATTAAGAAAATCACAATGCTTACCTTCAAAGTATACAATTTTACAACAGCATCGAATGCATCTTTCGCAATCCAGTCGCAGAATCTCAAGAATTTTGTTAGAAAATAATTATCCAGTTGAAAATGAATATTTGAATGCTGACTACACAATTCTTTCAAATCGTCTATGGCTTGTTGCTCACTCTCAGTGAATGGTTTCGGTTCCTTAAATCCAGCGACATCCAAATCCATGATCAAAGTTCTATTTGTGAGTTTATTATTATTTTAGTTTCCAATTTTTAAAAAAAGAATTGTTCAAGTAAGAAAACATAAACAATAAATACACCACATGTATATTGTGTATTAATTGAAATCTATCGATTGACTGACTTATTTAAGCCTAATGAAAATATAATAATTTCCATTTCCTTGACTCGATGAATTTTCATTGTTGAAATTCAAGCAAACAGTTTTTAAAATGCATTTAGGTGTTCTCTTCATCCTCAGATCCTACTAAATCGCTCACCTTTGGAATTACAACTGAATACAACAAATGGAGCTCAGAATAAAAAAAGAACTCACACGGCAAGTGGAAATTCTCGAACTGCTATGTTTTAAATTTTTTTCGGAGTGACTTATTGGCAGCTTTGGCTTTACTACGTTCGATATCTATAAAAACGTGTACTGAGATTGCACACTGCACACGCTTTTGAAACGATCGATCGTGTTTCGTGCTTCAAATATGAATAAGTTGTATTTTTATTAATTTTCAATCGTTGTAAGTATTATTTTCATAAAGCAAGTTCCTATCGCTCATTTTTAAGATTTTTTTTTTCCTTTTTATTCCATAAATTTAATTACGTTCAGTCAGTGCTCTGAATCTGGGTGACATTCACACACTTTGTGCAGTTGATCGTTTTTTTTCCATCGTAAAAAACAAAAGACGATCGAATGAATTTTATTATCAAATTTATTCGTATACATATATTCGAACGTCGAACAACAGAATTATCACATTCTACAATAAAATGAACATATTTTCCGCTCTAACAAAATATAAAATATTGAAAACAATTCATTCCAAAAAGAATAGGTCCGAAAAAAACGAAAGATTTTTGCTTTTAAATAATGATAAATGACAAAAATGTGTAAATGTTTAGATGAATGCATCAAATTCGTTGATATCAAAAGTGTATCCTAATCGTTTCAATTCGTCCATGAGGATTTCATTTTTGGCCAAACTTTCCATCCATTTGGTGAATGGAAATTCAGGCATGTCACCACCATATTTGTTTGGTAAATTCTCTTTGTTGATGTGTTTATGAAGGGATGACATATCGGTGCCATGAATAAAAATTCGTTCACGCATTCGATCGTTCAAAAAGGGCTTGAACATTTGATAAGCCATATCAAAGGCCCAATTATTGTTTACAATGTGAATTGCTGTCGTACGCACCGGCATACAAGTCTAAAAAAAAACCAGTTTAAATACGAATTAATAAAAGTAAGTTTTCAACAAATAAAAACGTACCACCATTAAACTGATGATCTTTTTTGCAACAGTCGGAGTGACATACCAAACATGATTCAATGATAGTCCTTCTAGATCAAAAATGCCTGCAAACAATCAATATCATTCAATTAGACTAACGTTAAGCATTAATATATATACACATATTTGATTAATTGAATAGATTATCTCACCAACTCCGCCAAGAACTTGTGATTGTGGTTCAAGAGCGCCCATTTCGAACAAGATAATTGAAGCTCGAAAAATATCATCGATCGGAATCTTTGATGGGCGCCAATTACCGAATTTGTAAATCATTATACGACGACCGGTTTGATCACGATATGGTGTCACTGATACAATATCATCTTCGCCGAGTTTGTTCAGCAAAAATGGATGAACGTCAACGTGTAGTTCTGGATTGGCTTCTCGGAATTCACAATAGCGACACAGCTATCAATATTGAAAATAAAAGAAAATAATCAATTGCGAATTAAGTTCGAATGAAACATAAACAAAAATGAGCCTACCAATTTATAGGCGTTGTCGACTTTAAAAAATCGGGCACGTAAAAATCGAATGAGAAAAGCGTCATCGGTTCGAGCCGGTATACAATCACCTTTTTCTAGAATTGAAAAAGACAAAATTTATTCGAGGAACCAGAAAAATTTGAATATCAAATGGAATTACCGAAAATCATATCTCGAAGCTCTTGAATATCAGCGCATACACGGTCCGGATCTTCCCCTTGGCTTCGTGCTATTTTCATCACATCATTTGACAACTCTGGCCCTAAATCAATCGTATGTGACACTTTGACCGGCATTTTTCACCTATTTACAAATATCAGACGAATTCGATTAAAATTCTACTTTTTTTATATTGCGGATTGAAACCTGTTCTAAAGCAGTTGCACTATATTCAAATAAGCTTGTTCTTACAACCACACTTCTAACAAAAGTCAGACGTTTTTATTAAAAAAAAAGTAAACACGAAAAACTCAAAATGATTGAATAATAAAAAAAGGCTAATGAATTCGATCCGTTAAAATGAAACGAATACCGCAAAGTGATCCATTCATATATTTGCTTGCGTTGCCGGTTGCTAGTTGCAAGTCTCGACTTCAGGCAATGTCGTAATCATTTGGCACCCAGACCAAACATGACATTGACATTTAATTATCTAAATATTTAAAAGATCTTCTGTGATTTGCAACTTTCATTAAACAAGTGAGGAAAATAATATTCAATTGTATTTTGCTCAAGCCTTCAGGGTAATGATTCATGAGTACATAATCCAAAGGTGTGAAGTGCGATATTTTACTTCATTTGTTTACATACCATTAAACACAGAGATGACAATAATGAATGGAGTCGAAACTCATATTCATCATTTGTTCATTCATTTTTATTTTTCGGATATTTTGACCGATCGAAGTGAGCCCCAATGGAGCAAGAGATAAATGTAAAACTTGTTATTCTTGATTCCTCGCTGTCATCAAGCGTTTTTATTCGATTAAAAATCAATCGATGAGCAGGCACGGCACAAAAGTCCCAAATGCCTGTTACATGTATTCGACAAAATGAATTCTGATGAGCAATATTCGCATTGACCTTGCGAATGATAAATAAATTCGATCGGTCGGCTGACAGCGATGCAATCCGAACTATGACTTTGAAATCATGCATTGGAATCATTGAATTGGTGACTGAACTGAACCAATTAAAATTCCGAAATTGATGAAGGTAAAAGTTGACTGAGTCATAGCTTGGCACATAGTTGAATTTCGTTTTGGAAATATGGAATTTTTGGCGCCAATTAGACATTCCAACATCAAATATTATTTATTTATGAATCTCTTATAGAGTTTACAAATTACAACTCAGAATTGAATGAAACGTGATTGGAATCATGGAAAAATATTCTCAATAAACTGGTCTGTTCGTTCGAATATGACAACAATTTATGGAATAATTTCGGAATCAAACGAAAGATGAAAAAAAAAAAAAATCTAAATCGTTAAATATTCCTCGGTGCTACAATAATTATTACTTATTATTATTAATAATAAAATAAATCACCGTCGCGAATATTCTACTTGAACAGTGAACACTGTTTTTTTTTTTAGAAATTATATCAATAGTTCTGAATTCTGAGTTTGTGAGATTTAAGAAATGCTTGAACACAAACGACAATAAATTCTAAACACTGGGGTTGCTGCGTTTGATGCTATCCTTGACACTTTTTTCGTCTTCGAATAGGCAACATACACACGAAAAAAAAATATATGCTCAAAAACGTTAATTTAACTGATCAAAATTACGGCGAAATTGAGAACATTTACATTGCGCCGCTTCAATTGTTTCGTTTCTATGTCAAATCTCGATAAAAATCACTTATTAATTCGAAATTCAAGCATTAGTGCCTTGCTTTTTCTCTCTCTCTCTCCTATACATTAAACGAATACCAGACAACATATACATATGCTATTTTTTGTTTAAATCTCTAAATCCAATGATCGTGATCGTTGAATGATTCACAATTACAACAATAACCAAATCGTGGATAAGGATCCATTGAAGAATAGGTGATGGTTATTTCTGTTTATTTTTTAAAAACATTGAACGCGTGCTGAATTTGTCCTTTCACTTCGGGTTCATTCGAGTACTGTGACTCGATTTGTCTCGATTTGCGTACATAAAAAAATCACACCACAAAATCGATTACATAC
>GL501427.1:654839-668673 GCA_000149185.1 Mayetiola destructor
GACACTATTTACTTTTTCGTATGTCTCTCATAAATAATTAAATTAATATTTATCATTTATTTCACTTGAGATTAGTTACTTTCCGTGATTAGTATCAAAGCTCTTGGCGTTAGAATTTTTTATGTATTTTTTCCTCATTATTTGGTCCTCTGATGATATACGTTAGAGTTAGATCAAATTATTTATAACATCCAGAGGATTTGATTTGACGTGAATATTAGATATAATTTTATTATAATTTTATTACCATCTTAAAACTATTCAATTCGTGTGAATTGATCTACATCTAAACAGTCGATTGTAATAACATTACCATTTTCAGATTCGGGCAATTTGATACGTTCGGATTGGCCAAGATTTGGCATCATAATACAAATGAATGGTTGACCAGTTGCAGCATCCCGTGGATGTAATGTAACCGGCATAAAACGTTCCGTTGTACCTTCGACAAATGAATGAAGCCGTTGATATATTTCCGGATAATGTTTTCGTAAGCTGACGCCACGCTTTTTTAATGCGCATTGCATATTCAATAAAATGAGTTCGCGATTTTTTTGCGTATTCACGGATTTTTCGTTAAAATTAAACGTTAGAATGAGTACGTCCGTATAGATGGCACTTGATGTGGTTGCTAATAGATCATCTGCTGTTGTTGTTGTTGTTGTTGTTGTTGTTGTCATCAAATTTGGTATTCGACTTGGTTGTGTCATTTTCGTATTGGTATTGTTGCCAATTAAATCAATTGGTATGGATTTACTTAATTTAAGCTTGGCACATCGTGACACCAGTTGACGTTCCCATTTCACTGAACTGGTTGCATTGCTCGGTGCCTCGGATACAACACAAATTGCAACATAGATTAACATTTTGGATTCGGGTTTGTATTCAGTGCTGAGCCGTAGCAATTCGGAATATAGTTCAGGGCCCATTTCTTGTGGCATTAATTCGGGCCACCGAACATATGATGCTTCGCCGATTTTTTGAAAGCCTTGTTTGACAAAATGTTCAGCACTTTCCGGACTACGGAACAATATTCGAACAACACCACGACCCTGCGATATAAAACCACGTCTGGCTAACACCGAAAAATGTAACAATGCATCAACATCATCTTTACATGTGGACAACACTTGACGGCACAAAACCGAAACACGTGAATGGAGGCACGCTTTTCGATGCTTTTCCCAATGGGCTCGCCGACAATCACGTGAACAATACATTTGCGAACAATTGTGACAATTTTTATAATTTCGTTTAGCATCGGCCAATGTTGCTGATGCTTCACATTTTGGATTACGACATTTAATCATATCACCAATGGATACATTTGTAGATGAAATGCCCGCTGTGGCTGATTTAGATTCGGTTGAATCAAGGCTTATGCGACGCTGTTGACTGGATGAATCATTATTGTCTGGTGGAGCTGAATCATTTCGTTTCGATGCATCTCCTTCGCTACGACGACGCAACTGTTGAGCATCAATTTTCAAATGCTGATCGTTTGCTGAACGTATATCATTGCTTCTGTTTAGACCGCCTACAAATAGTTGAATGTTGTTAAAAATAAAAAGTTTTTTTAAGTTTTTTTTCTCATTCGGAAAACTTTGGGCAGCCAATATACATGGGCTACATGTAATATAATGTAATGTATAAATATATATGTTGACAACATTTACAAAGCGAAATACATAAATGTCGATCTTTGGATGTGTTTTTTCCCGTAAGAAATGCTGAAAAATATACATTTGAAGGGAATCGGGTGCCATCTTTGGCCACAAAGCTGATTGATATTGTTATGAATCGATGATACACCTATTTGATATTGTCTCGAAATGAGTTCACCGTAACACAGACAATTGTCACATGAAACAAATTAAATTAAAACGAAAAACAAATCAAGCATGAAACGATGGTGTGTATATGTGTGTGTGATCTATCACAATCAAAAAAAAAATATGCAAATAACGATCTTAAACTGCACCAAATGAACAAAGAAAACCAAAATTAAAAGTTATAAAATGCAAAAAAATGATGAAGAACAAGAAGAAGAGAAAACTGTGTCAGTTGTGGGAATGATGTTTTTACTTCGGTAATGCACTACTATATAGCAAAGTGGCGAAGAAATGGGAAAATGAAAGGAGAAAAAAAAAAAAAATTAACAACAAAACTTACAGGTTCATACCTGAGGACCTGTACTCTGATGGTAAGCCCAATAAAGATGCCAATACATCTTCTAATGTTGCGGAGTCACGTGAAGGCCGATCATTTTGAATGGAAAATACTGGTGGAATTGGTGAATCTAAAATGTTTTAGTTTTTGGATAATTTTACGGTTTCTTTTTCGCACTTCCACTGTGTCTTTTTATATATTTTTTTCTTTTTAAATATTTTATCGAATTTTCTGGAATGAGGGAGGATGGTCGAGAGCGGGCGATAGATTGATTTTTTTCAAATATTTTTTTTTTTCGTGTTTTCAAAAAGCAATCTTATTTCAATTGTTGGAGTTCAGCTTTCACATTCAACATTGATAATAATAGATAATTGATAATGGTGATTAAAGTTTTTGTTTCAACTCAAAAAAAAAAAAAAAAAATTCAAACAAAAAAGAAATTCCGAATAAAATTAAATAAGGTTTGGATTTATTACATTAAAATGATAATTCGTAACGACATTTTTCCATTCGAATTAAACGAAACAATAATAATAATAATTAATTTAAATTTATAAATTTTGTGAAATGGAAAAACAAAAGAAGCTTATGTTATTCTATGGGTTTCGATATACACGGGAGCACTCGCAAAGCAGCAAGAAGTAATTCGTTCTCGAACAAATTTTATTTTTTTCCCCCCGAACAATGGGCTGAATGAATGAAGTTTTTTGATTGATATGCCAATGAATATCATTATGTGAGCGAAAGAAGAATGAGTGATATGTGAAATATTTAGTTTCAATAGCCAAAACCTGAACATTGAAAATGTATGAAAAGATTAGTGTAGTTGGTGCACCGAAAATTCTAATATTTGGTATTTTTTGCCGAATGAAGAAAAAGAAAAAGTTCGTAATATTATGTGCTCCAGTGTCAAACAGAACTTGATTAGATTCGGTTTAATAATTATTTATTAATATCAATTTAATCTAAATTACGAAATTTTTCGGTTGGCCTGTGGACAAGTGGGCTAACAAATCCCAATGATGAGCCGAATTGGCCTTTTTTTTCTGATTATTTCTTTTTCGAGCCATCGGAATCATAATCAACCCTGTTTGGAACATCATTCAAAGAGGGAGATAATTTTTGTTTTGAATATATCAAGCGTTTGTCAATTGTCTCGTTTAATTAATTTATTTTATTTTTTTTTCATCGAAAAGGAGAGGGAGAAGAGCGATGTTAACAGGTGGCAATCGACTTGATATGGTGCTTAATTTATCAATAGAATTGATTTACGTGCTTCAATATCAAACGAAGCGAAGAAAAAAGTTTAAATTGTAAATTGGTGCATGCATGTGAATATATTGTATGTTTTGTGTGTTGGTGTATTTTCAATAATAATAATAATAATAATATGTATTTATATAAATTGTAAACTGACAATGGAACAAAATGACACCCAAAAGTGAATATGGTTGAATATTCAGAAAATATTTATGAAGAATTGAAAATATGAATAATGTATCGGAACTCAAACTTTCGCTTCACTTAAATCAAATAATTTAAATCACTACATCTATAGCCTTGAAGGTGTTCTATTTGTGCATTATTTTTCGTATATTATATTCATAATTCGTATTATATTTTTTTTTGAGGGGGTCTGTGAGTGCATAAATTTGAACGAAAAGAAAAGCAAAGAAGGAGTGGAAGAAAAAAACATTCTCAAGAACGAAAAATTAAGAACAAAAGCATCGCATTGAATAATAATAATAATAATAATAATAATAAATCAATAATAATCAAAAACGATTCATTTAATTTGTTTCGTCTGCACATTTGTTTACTTTGCTTTTCTGATTGCTATGCATATTTTTTTCGATTATTATAAATAATATATAATTTTCAAACGACAATCAATCGCAATTGTTGGACAGGTAATAATTAAAAGTGTTACATTCAATAATAATAATAATAATAATAATAATAATAATAATAATAATAATAACAAGGCATTTACATTATCATTATTATTTATTATCATTAATTATTTGTTACATTGTGTAAATGATGATAGGAGATTGCAGTTGTTTTCTTTTCTTCAATCTTCAAATAATTAAAATGATAATTATTATAATTAATATATTTATTTATATATTAATAAATCATGAAAGATAATAATGTATACTCTCGATATGTAAAGTAAATTATATCGTATCGTTGTTTTATCCATGCCGGTTTTTTGTTTATCTTTTTTTTCGTTTTAGTTTTAAGGATAAAGAAATGTATATTGAAACAGAACAAAAATCATACTTAAACTCAGATAATAATAATAATTATAATAATAATAATAATAATAATGATAATGATTGATAAAAAGAAAATCAGCGAGCAAAAACAAAGTCGGTTGGCATTCATTCAGTTTTGGTTTGTTTACTGCATTGGCGCCTCTCAAATATAAAGAGAAAATTTATACTTAGAGAAGACGCGACTCACCAACGCCATTGACACGAGCCGATACATTGGGCAATCCAAGTGAACTGTCACGTCCTGAAAATGATGTATCTAAAACGGGTGTTTGGGGCGAATCCATCGGTTTGTTTCCAACAAATGAACTTTCCAACCAGCATTTCCTGCATGGCCAAAAAAAAAAAAGGAATGGGTTGAACAGTTAGTTACAAAATCAAATAAGGCCGGAAAAAGAGGAGAAAACATGAAATGATGATGTTAAGATGTTAAACATACTTTGATGATGGGCTAGTGGAACGACTTCTAGAATTTGCATTAGTGACTCGATTATTTTGATCGTTAACAAAGTGTACAATGGCTGATGTAACTTCTTTGATTGACGATTGAATTTCGGGTGACACAGCGGTATCGTTTCGTGTTTTTGCACTGAGGGAATTTTTATTGTTAGGCGTTGATTGTTGTTTGGCCTGTTGACGACTCAACATTGATGATGCAAGTCTAAAAGAAAAATGCATAAAAATAGAAAATAGAATTTGGCAAAATGGCCTTCGTGTGAAATTATTATAAAACTTACCGTTCATGAGGTGTTCGTGGTTGTGATAATTTTTCTTGGCTTCGCCATCCTAAATATGGTTGCCTGAATGAACCACGAATCGATTGATTACCACTAATATACGACTGATTCGATATGATACTTGAATTTGGTCCCCCGCGTGAAAATGAGCACCGTGTCGAAGCACTTGGTGATGTTTGACTTGAATTTAAATGCGATGTTGACCAACGCGAAAAACCTGTGTTACCATGATGACTGTGTGCGGATGGGCTTAATAATAATGGACTACGATCGGATCGATGGGATCCGAGTGAACTGAGCGATGTTGTTTTTGAATTAAGGCCAGCCCATCGTTGTGCATCGGCATTACGTTTTTTGGTAAAACTGCCTGGCACATAGCCAGCGCCATTTTCGTTGGTTTTATGTGCAGAATGATTGTATTGTTTAAACCAATCGGGTACATTTAAACGTTGTAATGATGCCTGGACACGTAGTTGATGCTCGCTGAGATTCGTATTGTTGTCGTGTGATTTTTGTAGTTCATTTTCGGGTGGCTGAATTTATCAAATGAATAAAACAAATTGAAATTAGATTTTTTTTTCTTTGTTATTTTAAAAATGAATTAAATTTATTATAAAGAGAATATGTTGAAATGAAATTCGTTCAAAGGAAAACAGTCGAAACGTGTGATTTTTGATTTGTCTTGTTTGATTTTGTTGGCGCAGAGAAAAACATAAAAAGATGATTAAAGTTCTAACCCTTCGTTTGTACCTGGTGTGCCATTTTAATGGCCGAAACTAAAAGATCTTCAGCCGACATGACATTCTTTTCAAAATCAGTGAGAAAATTATCACTTATTTCATTGCACACTTCGGTGCATCGATTCGAGCAATCGCGAATAAATGTGAGAAATTTTTTTAATAAATTTAAATTCATGGTACACAAACGTTGTTCATCCAAATTGGATATGGACGATACCAAATATTGTATACGTTCCAACAGGTGTTTCGTCTGAACATAAGTTTGGACTGCTTTCAATTTTGCATTTGGATCGATGTTTGATGCATGCAATTCGATTGGCTTACGAGCATTTTGATTGTGTGTATTCATTCCTTCGGTGAATGTCATTGAATGCATTGGTTCTTTTTCCAATGAACTTGATGACTCACTGTCCGATGATGCCGATTGTAACGGTTTCGAATCCAATTTTCCTTTGAAATAATTTTCAAAAAAATTTCGTTTCTGACGGAATTTTCTTTGCGACTGTGTGCGTTTGAATTTGCCACTTTCGTCATCGGACAACGATTGTGATGACGGTGAAGCCGAAGAGCTGCGGTCGCTCGATGACGATGGATCCGTGAAATAGTTAACTTTACGGCGAACATTTCCATTGTCGACAACATCAAACGGTTTTTTAAACACAAATTCATTGTCGCTATCGCTTAATTTACACGTTGATGCCGATGAATATCGTTGCATGCCCTCTTTTGCTTTTGGCTTTGGTGGCGGTATTGGTGGCAATGACTTCTTAACACTTTCGGTTCTTGGTTCGAGTCCGTTAAACATTTGAATTTTATTCAAAATGGATTGACTTTTCGAACGAATTTCATTCTTTTGACATTTTGCGATTTGAATTTTTTCCATGTGGGCTTTTGATTCGCGCTTTTTTGGCGGATCAGTTTTTGGCAATTGTGGAGATTTTGTTGGCTTCGCATTTGCATTGTGATGCTCTTCAAACGATTCATCGCTTAATAGAAGAGCATCGGCCGTACAATTCTGATCAAAATATGCAAAAATATTATGCAATTGTTCACTAGTGTCGGTCATTGTCGTTTGATTCGGTGACCATTGGCTTGTGTTCATCGTTGAATCCATTACACTAACACTCTCATCTATTTGTTGTTGTTCATTATGTTCATTTAGACTGAAATTCAAAAATAATTCATTGAAACTCGATTGAGTTTCATGTGATGTTTTGGGCTGCGATGATTTTGTCAATTTCGAACGTTTTTGTCTTCGGGATTTGCGCCGTTTATCATCAGTTTTGTTTTTGCACAATTCATCCAAGCAATCCAGAAACATATCAAAGTCTCGACCATGCAATGCACTCGTATTCACAACCGATGTATTCATCGTGTCATCCAATGAATCCATTTTGCCGCAAATTCGAAACTTTTGTTTTCGCTTTTATATTTTCAAATAATCCAATAAATTTTGAGCTATCGTATTCGTGCTACAATGTGACATTAAACTTTCAACTATTGATTTTTTTTTTGGTTTTTCCCTTTCAATCACAAACAAGCAAGCGAACAAGCAAACAAGCTATTATTTTCAACCACTCACGTTAAATGCAACTATTGAACTGAAATTGAATAGCATCCAAACGTCGGCTTTTTGCCAAAAACAGCATTCCGTTATCGTATGGAAAATTACACCACGGATTCGAAGAATGTGCTGCTCATTGCTTACTAAAGTCAGTCAGTCAGTCGGTCGGTTGGTGATAGTGACGAGCCGATATTAGTACGAACCGCATTTATAATTTGCTAAAGTTGATTTTTTTCTTCTTTTGTTGGATATTCAAATACGGTGAGACATGAGAACAAAAGACGGAGGACGATATGGATACAGACGAGACGAGACGAAAGAGGATAAAACCCCAAAGATACATAAACATAGTGACACTGTAAACTGTAAACTGTAAACGATTTTGTCTCTTTCAACGAATATTTATGGAAGTTGTTGTTGATGCTACGAATCTTTTGTGTATGCGACACATAATAATCCATGCAAGCGTTTGCAGTATGCAAATATGTTTGGCTCATTTATGATATTCATGGATTTGCATATGTCACTGTGTTAGTAGGCTTACTTACTTCGTCGTTTAATATGCCTTTGAATTATTCAAAGCCGGAGCGTAGCGTATGAAAAGAATGAAATAATAAAATGGCAAAAAGAAACCAAAAGAGAAAGAAAAATATAGATCCGAATGCGGAAGAATATGCTAAAGCATGAAGAACGAAACACTCCATAAAAATTATTATAAACAAAAGGAACGGTAAATGCGGTACTTTTTCTCTCTCTTTTTTCTTTCTCTCCGTTTCTCTCTGGTATGAAAGCAAAATCGAAATAAATTGTTATTTTAACGAGAGTGCCGATATGCAATTTCTGTTTTTGCCTGCTACATTTTGCAATTGAGTCGATCCGTTTTTGTTTGTTTATACTTTTTAATTTCTTTGTTATTTTTCATTTGAATTTCATATTCAAAATTATTCTTTCTTTCGCCAAACACAGTATCTATTTTAACATTTGAAAAATTTGCAAGTTCAGAATATGCCAATAGTTTTGATACGCATGGTCTGACCTACAACAACATGGAATAGGATAAATTTCAAAACAGCACTACATGAGTTGTACTCGTACACACGCAAACATCGTCTACCTGCCTCAAAACCATATTCGTAGCTGATGATGAGCGTATTTGTTAATTGCATTGGAACATGGATGGAAAATGACAGCAAACAGCAAATAGATATCGCGGATATCACATATTTTTCTCACTGAAAAAAAAAAATCAGGCTACTAACATTTTGACAAATGAAAACTAATCCACCAACTCAATTCAATGGGAAATGGGAACAATTTCGAAGTTCAATTCACGCTATTTACATGCATAATTGAATTGACTTTTTCCTCATTTGGATCATTCATATTCATTTAATGCCGATGACGTTATCCAACCCAATGAAATGGTCATGAAAATCCGAAATTGATTCGTTTACGTCTGAATAATAACGTTTCAACAACCATCGAAACACGAAAGTGATGCAATTACTCCATCAGAAGAAAAAAAACATACACAAAAAAAAGCTTAAGCCGACATCAAGTCGATACTTGAGATTCCATTATTTATCCTTGTTTATGCTTTTTCATTTTATCCATCTTTCATTTACCATTTGCCCTGCGTCACTTGTTAGGTGCTTCGTGCTGAAGGGATTTTTCCATTCTGCATGGGATTTGACTTTGATATGATTTTGCAGTCATCATTGTTCATAAATGAAACAAAACTGGTGTCGTATGTTGTCACCGTTCACCATACACACAACACAAATTAAGACAATAAAAAAAAAAATATAAAACGATTGCACTTCGCATTCAATTATGACTGTTATTTTCCGACAATTCAATCCGTTGGAGTGTCATCACTCGAAAATAAAATAATAATAATCAATACAATGGAGCATTCGTTAATTTGAATTATATTCATTGCACTTGACGGTCAATAGAAAAACTTCTTATAGAACGTTGTCTTTCGAACATAGGATCGAAAAACGTCACAATCTTGATATAAATGGCAAGTGTTCGATAAAAATAACACAAAATAACTAAAAATAATATGAATTCGGAATTTAGATTCAATCATCATCATTTCAATTAATATTTAATTAATATATTTATAAATATATATATTGATCGATGATCGAATGTCTTACTTTTGATGCGTTATCATCATTATCGTTGTTATCCGAATGTAACATTGTTCGTTCGATATATTTTCCTTGTTTCTCCCTTTTCTGTGTCGTTTCCGTTATTGAAAATAAGTTCAATTCCTTATGTTGCTATTCTTATGCACAAAATATGCAAATTGCAAATTTGTAATGTCCATCATATTGCTACCGATTGAATTCTATTGAATTTCCGTTTTCCTTTCAATCTTTTCATTTTTTATTTTTGTTTTCATTTATTGTAAAGGAAACTGAAATGCCCTAAATACGCTTTTATTTAACTGAAAACTTGGATTTCTTCCTCTTTTCTCTCGCTTATTTTCTGTTCTCGATGTTTCCGTTGAGATCGAGCTGTGTTCTATTAAAAATAATATTCAATGCACACACATACACATCCGCCATCAATGGGCTGGCCAGTTTGATTCCTTTGACACTGAAAGCAATTTTAGATTCAAATCTTTGAACATTAAGCTGTGATTATAATGAATTGTGATTAAGGTCGTAGCTACAGGTAAACGGTGACATTAGCTTGTTTTTTTTTAATTTTTCTGTTTTTTGCCTTTTTCTACATTTATATTTTAACGATACTTTTCATTACGTTTACTGATGAATTTTTTGTTCGGAAACTTGCAGCTGGAAATTGTGTGTGTTATATCATATAGTGAAAGAAAAAATGCTATGTACTGAAAAAATAGGCCAAATACTTTTACACAGACGTTTCGTTTCACAAATTTCACTTAATATTGCAAATCTTTTTTGATTTTTTTTTCACTTTAATTCATACTTCGTAAACGATTTTGATTAAAAACTTTGCACACAGCGCTGATTTAAAGGGAAAAGAAAACCTCGACCTCTAATTGAAACTAACACACCAAACAAACTTTACGGAAAATTTTCTACGAGTTCAGAAAAAACTCTCGTTGATTATGTGATTACGGATTTGATTTTTTTTTTTGTTTCATTTCGGAATAAAACTAAAAAGAGAACAAATATTTTAAAAATGATTATTTCGCCTGGCCATTGGCTTTACGATAGAGAATGAAAAAAAAAATAGACTTTGAAATGGGAAAAATACGTTGCACTGGTGCTGTTTCTGATTCTCTAATTGGTGTTGTTCGAAGTTCGGCTTCAGTTTTCTTTATATTCCAACAAGAGTGCTGGAGTGTGCGTATGTGTATATTGGCCATTTTTCCCATGTTGAGGTGTTCGGGTGCATGTGTACGAGTATGTGTGAGTGTGTGTGTTTGTGTGTGCTTTCAATATATAATTCCAGTCTCATACTGTGCTCCCCAATGATGTGTGCTGTGGATACACATCGGAACATGGTATAATTTTTGAATCGTAAAAGCCCTAAAACGACGTTGACATTTTGCACGTATATGTATTGTGACCTCGAACTAGTTTTTCCCATTACTTTTCATAAAATATGCCTTTGAGTGATTTTGTGTGTTGCGTTTGTTGCAGTTACTTCTCATCTTCACACACTTAACGCTACTATATGCCACATGCCAAACACAGACTACAAGTTCCAATCGCTATTGTATGTTATTGTTTTTCCGTATCGGATGGAGTATACCACCGAAAAGCTTCAAAGTGTGTGAATTGTGAATAATGGGATAGAATCAGTCACTGGCAGCAATAGTAGCAGCAAATCGGGTGTTTTAGAGCTTTTTGTGAGCATGCGTAGTGGATTTGGGCGAAATCGAATAGTGGATAGCTTATAAGCCTTATTCTAAATGATTTAAGAATATGAGTCGTTTGGTTGCTTTTACTCATATTATTTATTTGAGACGTTCTCAATGGAATCAATCATGCTATTGATAGTGGTCAACGGCGTTCAATGAACAAAAACAGCCAACGGATGGAGAATAATATTTATCCCTTGTCTGGTTAGTTGACTGTGACCGTTCTATTTCAGATTTCCGTTGAATTATGGCCATAAAATCGAATCTACTTTTTATTATTTATCGGGAAATAGAACAAAATATGCAAATCGCAATCGTATCTACAATTGTTTTGCTTTCTCAGGTTCAAAAATTGTTTGGCCCTTTTCATAACGAAGATTTTGTATGGTTTGTTTTTAAGTTTTCCCCCAAACAAAACCCACCAGCAAAGCGACTGTGATTAAGGCTACATTGAGTGGAAAAAATCTCTCCACACATCAACGGTCTGGACCATTGGGTTGCACATAGTTCATTGCATACACAATACACTGTGCTGTTTATTCAGCTCTAATGCAAATTTCAAATGCATTGCACATTTAAGTGTTGAAAGTTTGCTGCAATCACTGCGTGCACTTGATCATTTCGGCAGCGGATACACAATCCATTTGTAGAATGGTTGATTTTTACTGTGAATAAATGTGCATGTTCGTTTCACGGTCCATTTTTCACAACCAAATCAACTCTTTTCATTCGTATAGTCATTAAAAATGTTAATTTGCTGCAAGGCGTTTTCGAAACATTGTGAACAAACAAACACACACACACAACGCAAACACACGGGCGTAAAATGAAACATGAGCGAGTGTGGAGTTGAAATGAAACAAAAAGATGAATACTATCAATCACGAAGGTATACAAACTTGCATATGCATGCCATTGATTCCCATTCAGTTTTATGCAATTTTATATTTTGCATCTACGCCAAATCCCGTTCATTCTTGGATCTCGTTTAATGCCTCGGTTGTTTAGGTTTTTTCATTATTCTTTGTTTTGTTTGTTTCGGTTTCAGCGTTGGTTTCAATTTCTTGAAATTCTTCGAAAATAACAAAGCCAACAGCAATATTGTGTCCGTTCAACGGATTTTTACTGTAATTTATTGATGCACATGAAAAAATTATGATGAGAATATTTTTCGTGAAAACAACGGCTATGACAACCCACGGAATTGTTGCTTTCGATTAAAGTCCATTCCTATTTCGAAAGGGGGAAAACAAATTCACTTTGGCATCTTTCACTGTATTTTGATATTAATTGGAACATCTGGACTATTTAAAGATTGGGGATTTATTTTTAAATTTCGTATATTTTCATTGATTGGTTGAATTGGAGTCGAAATTCGTTTTTGAGTATAGTCAAAACAGATCACACGTTTCGTCATTTTATTTTTCCATTGTGCTTCGTGTTTGAGCAGAGAGAAAAAATTATTTTGATTTGATTAACGTACACGGTCAAACATCAAAGTCATTTGAAACGATGTTGGTGTATACAGTCCCGGTCTTAAGTTACTGCTATCGTTTTATATTAGAAATTTAATGGAAAGATATTGTGAGCAATCGTGATTTTCTCTCGGGTCATCGGTCACCTATTTTTTTCTTATTTTTTGCTTCTTTGTTGCTATTATCGATTCACTTTGGGTCGCTTCGGGTCTCTTGTTGATTTGTTGATTGGTTCTTGATTTCCAATACGAGTATTTCGTTCACATTTCGATGAAAAATCAGTTTTTTTTTTCAATTCAATATCTGAGCCTCGATTAATTCCAAACACTACGCCTATATTATTTCTTTTCCCGGCAACAAAACTATTCCGACTAATGCAATCCAATATCAAATGGTTACTATTCATTCGGCCAATAACATTTGTGGTTCTCAGATATATTCATAACGGTTTCCATTTGAGTTGAAACTGTTTTCATCATTTAGCTCTTCTAGCTCTTACAATTTGCAACAACGAAAAAATTGTTAGCAAACTGAACCATGATAAACAAAAATCGATCGACATGAGCTATGCATTTCCAAAGAAGATTGTGAAATAGAAGAAAATGGAGAAAGTTTTCTCTTTGGATTCGGATTTTCTTTTCCGTTGCAAACAACGTCAATTTCGAAGCAAATCAAACAAAATTTTCTTTTTGTGCAAAAGAGAACTCACGCAAACCCACTGATATAAACACACAGTAGACTCGAATGCACGGAATGCATTTTGTTCCAAAACACACCTTGATAAATGTTTCAATGATAATTGGCAATTACCAAACTCCACACCGCATATATTTGCGTGTCTACCAAATAAATAAATAATAATTATAATTGATTGTTTTGCAATTTTCGGTTCCGAAATGACTCAACTTGGGTCGTTCATGCGACTTTCGTTGATTCCGTATGCATTATGCATGCATGAATGAATATATTTTAATTTAGTTGTTTTGTGGGTTTCATCTATATGATTTA
>GL501427.1:669639-690958 GCA_000149185.1 Mayetiola destructor
TTCGAAACAGAAAATGAGCCTCCAAGAAATATCTATATTTTTCTAAATAGCAAAGTTTTATAAACTGCAATGGCTCAAAGCCTCACCATTCACCACCACATAGCCGATGGAATCATGTTGAACATTAACGTGTATTTCGATTTGCATTACTTCCACGCAAATTTCTCTTTCCGTTCAATGTTTGATTTTTTGCTTCTATTTTTTTTAAATGCAACCAATTAATTAGTATTCACTTGTTATAATAATAAATAATCTATCAAACTATTCATTCATGCACTGATAGAAGCTTCTATTGTGTTGAATATGTCTGTTGTTTGCTATCACAACATTTGACATATGCAATATGCACAATTGCCATCGCTGAAATGAATGAGTGATTTGAACGGCCATTCATACGAACCGAAGTATTTTGGTACTAGACATAATCTCAACATTATTCAACTTTAATCAGGCCGTACCGCAACAATGGCCCATTCAAATTTCAATGAAACGAATTTGGGAATTTGTGTGTTTGAATGCAGATATTATTTGTGTGGGCGACAAAGTCATTATTTTCAATCTGCAATGCATTAATTCAGCTAAGCGCTCATTTTGCATACCAAATTTCTCACATTCAATTGATTATTTTATTTTGATAGTATAATCAAAGGTCCATTAAGATCAACGAGAATTTGCATTTTAATGTGTGAACAAAGCCCAAAGTGATTAGTGATGATCATAATAACGATTTGGCTTTATTCGGAAGTTTTTGAATATAATCAAGTCATTCAAGCATTAAAGATCCATATATTATAATATTCGCTTGCTATTGTTGGCCGAGCGACAACATTTTCATTTCGGAAACTAAATTATTTTATTCGCAACGAATCTAACTTGCTTCTCATCGTTGAAAATGTGTGACGGTGTCAGTGTGGAATTTGCTATTTTCTTTGTTTTTTCGTGCCTCATGCATTGAATTCAGTTTGTATAATTTTTATGCAAATTTCTGGCTAAGCTTCACTGAAGGTAATCGATAAAATTTATTCATTTTTGAATACACAAAGATAATAATGAAATGGCTTCAAATTGAATATATCCAAAGGCCAACGGCAATATGATTCATTTTCGATCGAAATGGAATGATGGGCCTAAGTTGCTTAATATGAAAAAGCGTTGATCACAACTCACAACTAACAGCAATGTGTGATGTGTGCGGTGTGCGGTGTCTATAGCAGCCAACACCATATGTTCATTGGAAAATGTGTTCTTTTCGTAGAAAATCATTTTCGGGCAGAGACTAAAAGACATTTTTAGATCAGATTTTTTTCCGTTTATTTACTATCATCTACTTTGGGTCGGGTCGAACGCTAAGCGTTTAATGTTGATTTCATTTTCACAAGGCTGTCAAATACTGATATTTTCCTTGAGTTTCAAACGATTAGAGATAAAACACGAAAGCGAACGGAATGAGAATTTTCCGAATTATTTATTTGAAGGTTTTAAGTCAAAGTGACCGAAAGCGGCTATAATGAAGGTTGAATGTCGCTCATCAGTCATATCATTGTTTTGGTAATAATTCGAATTATTATTTTTATTACAAAATGTATTGTATAAAATGATTTCAAAAAGCCAAAGCCTGCCGTCCCTTATCGTGTGCCAGAAATTAATAGAACTTCATCACAATGTCAAATGAATTTGAATGTGCTACACGAACAATTAATATCAAATAAATGATATCGTCACCAATCTCTCAAATTCGACACATATTTAATTTCACGATCTCAAACTATTGTAAAAAACAAAATCATTATTTGGTATTTTTTGCATTCCATTCGTACAGAATTTTTGTTCTGAAATTGTGACAGAAATGAATGAACTACTATCACAAAGGCTCACAATTATGAAAAAAGATAAATGGTAATAAACGGACATTAATTAATTACTACATAGTGTGAACTGGGCTCGGTGTACAATATTCAGTGCTTATGTCATAAATTCCATTGCTATTTTTGAATTTGTATAGAAAATTGAGTCGAATCGAATCGAATCGAATCGAATCGAATATATTAAAAAAGACTGAGCACGCACTTCAATTCAACACTCGAAACTGAAATCAGTGTCAATATGTGTGAATGTAAATGTAAAATGTAAGCATGTAAAAATGTGACTACATTCATTAAATATCTAAACTGTATCATATAGATATCCCAACACTAATTTATTATTTTTACTAAAATTGTTGTTGGTGTAGATCGCAGTGTATTTGATTCTCTTTCTAACTGTATGTATGGCTCTAGATTTGGCTACAAGTTTATGTTATTTGGATGTTTGGAGTTTTCTTTTGACATTTACGATATTTGTGTTTGTTTGTTTGTAATATTTGTTTGATGTGGTGATGACATGATTCTACCACTCATCACTTCGTTCGGTCATCGCGTCATAATAAATAATAATTCAATATTCATGGGCCCAATAGATATTTCAAGTTTTGAGTTCATGCGATTCTATATTCATCCATCGTTTTTATTATTATAATTCACGCCCAAAATCACTTTTTTTTTGGTATCTTCAATTGCGCGGCGCAATAGCCATTCCATTTTATATGATAGATTATCATTAAATATGATTGTTGGTTCAATGCATTGTCCGTATAAAATTTCCGTTAATATTAAATTGTATGGCCCATTTATTCATACTATTATTTTTATCGTCCACCAAGTGGATCTCACAACCATCTTCTCAAATGAAATAAAAAACCAGAATGATTTTATTGATTCCTAAAATAAAAAAGAATGCAAAACGACTGATGGGTGCCATCAGCCAGAAGATAATTCGATTTGGTTCTATGTATTGGAGTAAAATTACATTCAAAAATTTATTGATCGATTTCGATACTGTGATGCGAACGGCGATAGGCGATGGTTTATTTTTCATGTGCTAAACATATGTGCATTTTGCACATGAACGCAATAGATTTCCTCTTGTTTTATAAATAAAAAGTAATTCTATTGTTAATATGGGTTCTCAGCTCATTTCATTCTTCATTCTTCTCTTCATTTCATTCACAGTTTCTATTCTAATAATGATTTTCGTTCTCTTTTTCTTTATTTATTTTTTTCCTTCTTCTCATCGACGCCTTTTCATTCTCATTTTTTTTTTCTTCAGCCATTTTCAGTTGGTCTATTCATAGAGCTGTGAACTGTGAGCTGTGAGCTCTGTTAGCTCATTTACAACAAAGAATAACTCGCTGAAATATGGATGGGTCGGCAGTCGACATAGATGTTTGTGTGATAATGATTGGAATTGATTTGAAGCATATGAGCCATGAGCAATGAGCAAATGCATAGGACAGGATGTTGTTCAACTATTCAGTATTCAATTTGTGTGTGCACACTGGTGCACACAAAACGATGAATTATTTCAAAGCAGCATACGCTTCATGCCAAAGGAATTTTCTTACGTGTGGATTGTGGACCGTTTAATATTGAATAGTTAGCATATGAAAGATACACAAAAAGAAAAGAGCCCGCCAACCAGAAGGGAAGAAGATACATTCATTTGGTGAACCAAAGAGCGCTGACAAAATCATTATGAACCACTATCTGGATGCCTTCTCAAACGACAACCATTTAACATTTGCGAGATACCAGTTGAATAGAATATTACAGGGCTTTTGGAAAGAAAAAAAAATTAAAGGAAAACGGTTACACAGACCACAGTCTGTGAGAGATCATAGTGTTGCATTTGAATGAAGTGTGCATATAAATTGATTCAACATGGAAAATATTTGCGTTTGCTTGATAGCGATGACGATGACAACGAAGCAAATAAATCACTGTCTATGAGTGTAATCATTTGAACTTTTGTTCAGTTTTTTTTTTTAATTCTTTTCCCTTATGAATCACAATCTTATTCCAGTCCTGTTATCCCACTTCTCTTCACTTTTCTTCTCTCATGCGATTTATTATGTTCTCATCGCTCACATTCATTGCTCAAGGGATTCAATCCATTCAAGGCTCATTGCCCACCCCATTTTATGGTTAAAAGGTAGAATTTTTAATCGATTCACGCGTTTTCTTCGTTTGATTTCCTATTGCGAATTTTATAACATTCCAACCACAAAAACACCACAACCGAAATATAAAAATACTAAAGAAAATTAATAATAAATTTGTTGAACAACTTACCAAAACGAAACGTTGATTTTCTTTGTCCAATAAAAATTCCATACTTTTATGTGGTCGTCTTGGTTCAATATTCGATTCAGCATTACCATTGTTTGCACCATGTTTGCCTAAACTTCGATTAACAGCAACCATACTCGAGCGATTTGCTACTTGTGGACCGAGTTCCATAAGGCTTCGCGTTTTACCCGATATAATTGTTTCATCTGTATCCAAATTTGTTTCGATTAAACCAACTTTTTCGTCATCTTTATCGCCACCCAAATCGTCATCACCAGAAAAATTATTCATTTCATTTGTGTCCCTTAGAAGACCATCACTTGAAACAGCACCTTTTAATAAACCACCACGTGAATGTGTCCCATTCGATTGTCGACTGGAACGCAACTGATAACTCATGTCACTATAATCATTGGCCAAATGACGGTTATCAATTTCCCGTGGAGCCGATGTGGAACGTTGGTCATGATGCGCATGACGTCTTACTCCTTCACCATTATGTTGTGATGTTGATTGTGATAATGTAGCCGCTTTATCGCCCAGATAATTTGGATATGTTGCATTTAAATTATGTTTTGCGCATACACCGACCACACGTGGTGGCTGTTTTGGTAGTGGTGGTTTTCCTGATAGCACATTTCTCTTATCAGCGTCTGGAATAGTATCATTGTTATTTTTGACATTTTTTGCACCATTTCTGTTGTTGACTGGAATTTGTTGGTTGTTGTTGTTGTGGTTAGCCGTCGACGACACTTGTTTATCACTTATTTCATTTGCTGCATTATTATCAAAAACAGCAACAACTGGATCTTTTAATGGTATATATTCAAATTCATTGCTTCGCATTGAGTTTCGTTGAGGATTTCCACTGCGTAAATTATTATTGTTATTGTTTTTATTACTATTATTTCGTTTTCGCATTTGCACTTGATTTGTTATTGGCTGAATCGGTTGTGTATTTTCAGCATTTGTGAGATTTTTCTTTGACAATAAAACAATGTTATTGTTTTGATGCGATGATGGTGACATTGGCACAGCATTCGTATTTTCAAATGGTTTTAATTTCTTTTTGCTGCCCCGCAATGAGAAACGGAAATTGGTGAAGCGAGACAAAAATCCCGCCTTATGCTTTTTATCAAATGTTAAACTCGAATTTGTGGACAACATTTCACGTTCGCGTTCACGTTCACCTGTTGCTGGTGACGATACTGGCACATTTATAGCACTTATATTTCCAATTCTGGTTTCTGGATGCTCCATTTTTCTATTATTATTAAAATTATTATTTTTGTATTGACTATCACTGTTAACTACACTATAAATTGTTGGTGAATTATTTTCGTTCGTTAAAATATGATTTTCATTCGTTTTAAATGTTTCGTTGTTGTAACTATTGTTCGGTATAGATTTGCGTTCAGGTTTTGTGATTTGTTTCTGTTTCGTTTGTTGATGTCGTTGTTGAGCACTTAAATCACACTCATCATCACCATCATAAATTCGTTGTGATCGATTATTATTTCGATTGGCATTATTTTCGTACGAGACTCTGTTCTCATTGGCGATCATCGCTGTACTGATGTCAACTGCATTTGAATCAACTAATGTACTGTCTCTACTGGTCGGATCTCTATTGGTGCTAGTGACTAATACTTCGTTATTGTTTACATTGTTTGTAGTTGTTGGCGTTGCCTTCGTTGACTGTCGCTGTTGCTCTTGCTGTTTCATTTTGGCTAATTTTTGTAAATACAATTGCTCTCGGCGTCTATCTCTTTCGGCAAGAGCTGCCAACGATCGTGGCTGAGTCTCATAATGTAAATCATCGTCATCACTCTCTATATCGCTGGTTAAGTTACTGTTCAGTTCACTGGCGCTGTTGTGCTGCTGTTGACAACGTTTTGGTTCGTGTGTTTCGTTTACATTAACGCTTGCATTCGTATGCGCTACACCAACATCATTGCTATTCAATGTATCCGATTGAATTTGTTTTTGTATTCTTTTTTTGCCTGCTTCGCTCGATGTTGAACCAACCATGCTGGTGATGTTGGTTGAATTACTCGTATCGTTCATAAAATTCATGCTATTACTGTCGCTGGAATTTAGAATTTTAAATTAGTTATGATTGTATTCAATTGAATGCGTTCTTTAATTCTTTGTTATTTTTTTTCTTCTCTCGCTTTAATTCTTCCTCTGTCAGTCAACGGAACAAATGGTTTTTTCCTCGCCCTTCCGTAAAAAAGTGTCATTGCATATTTCAGACATTAATTTAAAAATGACTTTTTTCGATTGTTTGGCTGTTTTTTGTAGGCACAAAAAGGTTTTACAAAGTTTTGCTTTGGTACCGATTTCAACACATCCAGAAAAAAACTGAACCATTGGCCAATTAATGTATCATTCTACTAATTATCGAAACTTTTTATTTCGGAATAATCTAAACGAACGGACAAGTAACATTTATATATGGAATGCCAGCCCTGTGCTCATTCCAAAATGAGCGTAAAAAGAACGTTTTTCAAAACGAGCCAAATCATTTGGCATTTGGCATTCCGTGAAAGTTTAGTTTCAAATGAGAACATCAAATTCGTGATGCGAATATCTGATCGAATATCTGATTCCGTTAGACAACCAAACGATTACCGATGAAAGATAAAAACATTATTCATTTACGCATACTCACAGCGCACAAGAATTCGAGCGCAAAGTTCTCACTTTAAACAAAAATAATAATACTCGAGAAAAAAAATCACAATGTTTTATCTTGTTTTTTTTTATACAAAGATTTGAGTTCGTAGCACCGTATTCAAGGCGTCTAGCGTCTACTGTTTGATCATCATTTTGTCAATAAATTACATCAGATAAAGCACTAAACTAACAAGCAACGAGTACACATTAAATATATAAAAATATAACAACAACCGAACCGATCTCTAGTTCATAACAAACTCTGATCCAATGTAAAATGTTTAACATGCTACAGGCTTCAGGCCACATGCATTTATGCTCTCTGCTCTCTGCATGACGGGCATGGTGATATGTAAAATGTGTGCAGTGTACAGTGTACAGTCTACAGAAATAGTCAATTTATTTCCAAATTAAAACGCACATCGAATTAAATTTCATTTGATCAAATATGGGCGTTGTATGAACAAACAGCGAATTCAGTTTTCTTATTTTATTCGCAGCGAATTTAACCGATGATCAAACAGATGAAGCAAATATTAAGATTTACGAGAAGATATTGGTGGTCGTGATCCCACGCTCCTGAGGTCGTCCTGTTATGTTTTAGTATAATATAATCTACCTGCATCGCATTTCAAAAGTCAGGCATCTCAGATTCCACCATAAATATGTGCGTTGTACGACGACACAGGAAACGAAATTTCGGTTTTGATGCTTCAGAAATGAATACATTTCTTAAACCATCATAAAAGCCGTCTCGAATCGTTTGGAATGTAGACTTTTTTATGGGTTTCAAGAAGGAATGTGTTTCGATGCAGTGATTATATCTATGAACTGCATAGTGCATGTTACACATGGCAGTAATAAAAATGGGTGAAAACAGAGAAGAAAAATATATGTGTTTACCTGTTTTCGCCATCACTATTCCCATCAGCCGATTTTTCGGCTGACGATTGTTCATGCCAACTAATTTCGGAAACATATGGATAAAAACTAACACCTTTGCCTAATGAGTTTCTGGAACCAGCTGATAAAATGCTTTTTGTTTGAACTGGTGCATCCGTTTGTGGTATTGGATTCAATGAATTGTATGCACTGGAACTGTATAAGAACTCTTCGCTCGTGTCATTGTTGTGCTGTGAGAGATTCGGTGTACTTGCGATGAGGTCCCGTTTAACGGGTGTTGAACATTTCGTTGGACTATATGTGCGTGGCTGTTTATTTTGTGATGAATTTTCCATTAGATTAATGCTATTCGATGATTCGGTTAAATTCAAATTACACTGCTCCAAACTATCGGCATAACATGTTCTCAAATTAGTTGGATCCAGATCGAATGTACGTTTTGAATTTGATGACTCTGCTGGTCTGTTTAATGAAGAATTCGAATCAGACGAGTTTGGGAACTTTTGTGCGTACTGTTTTCTTGGTGGAGGTTCTGGTATAAAAGGTTTTTCGGTGATTTCTTTTGTTTCAGAAATCTGGCCGGCATCAATTTCATCGTCGGCATCCACTTTATCGTTCAAAATCGATAAGCTACGATCAAAATGTGCCGATATTTCGTCCAATAGAAAATTACATTTGCTGAACTCTGTACTTCCTGTACTGCTTCGATTGCTCGATGACACACTATTCCGTTTTTGTTTATCAGCCATCATACGCAACTGATTACCAAATAATTTACGAGCACCGGAATAATCCAATAATGTTAAATTATTATAACTTGAATTGATCACTTTGTGTTGTTGATATGTCTGTTGTACGACTGACGTTGGTACAAAACTATGATCGACTTCACTAAATGCTTGTGCCAAATCAAAATTTTTATTCGCAACACTTTCACCGTTTAATGCTGATTCTTGCCAATCATGACCACGATTGCTTTTTGATTCCCATGTATTTTCAGTTTCAGAATGGCGCTGCGTTGACAAGAGATCCAAATCGGTCGGTACACTGGTTACAACAAATGAATCTTTTTGTGAAAATGACACGGATTCATATAATAGATTTCCGCACACTGTATTCCGTTTTTTGAACTTCGGCTTGCGTTTGATGTATCGCAAATGAAAATCGTTGAATCGCTAATTCCTGAAAAATGTTCAAACACGCATTAGAAATAATGTAAAGCCGACAAAACGAATTTAATTTCAAGGAAACGTTTGAGCAATTGACATTTAATGAAATTCACTTCCTATACGGCGGCCATTTCTCTGACTGACCGCTCACTTGAAAGTGAGTTTCATTTAAAATGAACAACCGATGATGAAAAATAAAAGAAGAAAAATTGGAAATTGACGTAATCACCTTCGCAATGGACTAAAATATCTGGCAAACTAGCTGAGCTTGTGGTTTGCAATGATGTAGTCGATGTTAGTTTTCTCGACGATGTGATACCGTTCATTGGATTGGTTTGCATTGATGAAAAAACATGGCCACTATCGTCATTCCAACTGTGTTCGTGGTGTGCGCCGCTATTTTTGGAAATACCGAATGAGATCGGATTTTCAACAGATCGCTGCTGCGATTCGAAATGTAGCGTCGAGTTTATTTTTGAACATTTAGCTCGGTTGCTGCTGCATCCATTAGATTGATTTTGGCATTTGCTATGAATGTCAGTTATTTGAGCGTTTTTTGTACTGTTGTTGTTGTTGCTAGTATTGCTGCTGCTACTGCTAATGATTTTGTTGTTGATTTTACGAATATCACGACAGTTAAGATTATTCAAACTTCGATGATTATCCAATTCTTCGTCTTCTTCGATCAATTGATCTTGATTCAGAATTGGTATGCTCTTCGATCGGCATTTTATCGATGGAAATTCCCCATATCCACTGTCTTCACTTAAATTTTCTACCGAATTTTTATTTCGAAATGCTTTTTTTGCATTTTGTACCGTAGCACATTGTATTTTCTGTTTGGCGACGAGATTCTCACTTTCGCGTTGATTTTCCGAATAATAAATGCTATTGTCTGTCGAACAGCTTGACTCCGATGAACTTGACTGTTCTTGACAATTTAAAAATAGTTGTGAATTGAAATTGATTTTGTCAATGTCATAGTAATTGCGCACCGAGCTCACATCACATTCATTTTCATTTGATTTCGGCGACGCGATGATAAACTCAACTTTTGAGCCGGCCACATCTTGATTTGTCGCCAAACTATTCAAAGATGGTGACGATCCACCGAATGATGATTGAGCATCACCGGTTTGCATTTGACGTTCCAATGATTCGAATTGAATGAGAGATGACGAACGACTTAATGAATTAAATGATAAACTGTCTGGATCGGAAAATCGATCGTAATTCGTTGTATCGACACAAAACCTGCAAGAAAAACAAATGAAAACATTCAATTATTGCAATCGCAGCTGATGAGAGAATTATAATTATAATTGCCACTCAATCATAATTGCCATTTATAAAATTACCGCTTAGAAAAAACATCAATGTTCGGCGGGATTGGGGGGTCCAAGAGATCGATTCGGTATTTATAGTCATATGTGTATCCGCCACCCGAGACAGCCGTGTCGCCCATTCCCATTCTGAAATTTCAAAAGAAAAAAAAAATATTATTTTCAATTGTAACGATTTAACGCGATTGAACAACAACTATTTAATTGATTCATACAATAAACTTAACGATTCGTTAAGTGCGGGTCGACATAATACAACATCTTCATCATTATCTTCTTGCTTTCGACGCTTTGGTGGGCACGCAAAATCTCTTTCTGAAATCGTATCTGTGTCTGAAAATGGAAAACAAAAAAAACAATCAAATAATTTTCATTTAATCGGATTTGGATTACATATCAAATCATTGAGCGCTAAACACAAGATATCGCAATATAGAGTTTTGCGTGAAGAAAATTGATTGAGTTGCATGACGGGCATGGTGATATGTAAAATGTGTGCAGTGTACAGTGTACAGTCTACAGAAATAGTCAATTTATTTCCAAATTAAAACGCACATCGAATTAAATTTCATTTGATCAAATATGGGCGTTGTATGAACAAACAGCGAATTCAGTTTTCTTATTTTATTCGCAGCGAATTTAACCGATGATCAAACAGATGAAGCAAATATTAAGATTTACGAGAAGATATTGGTGGTCGTGATCCCACGCTCCTGAGGTCGTCCTGTTATGTTTTAGTATAATATAATCTACCTGCATCGCATTTCAAAAGTCAGGCATCTCAGATTCCACCATAAATATGTGCGTTGTACGACGACACAGGAAACGAAATTTCGGTTTTGATGCTTCAGAAATGAATACATTTCTTAAACCATCATAAAAGCCGTCTCGAATCGTTTGGAATGTAGACTTTTTTATGGGTTTCAAGAAGGAATGTGTTTCGATGCAGTGATTATATCTATGAACTGCATAGTGCATGTTACACATGGCAGTAATAAAAATGGGTGAAAACAGAGAAGAAAAATAAATGTGTTTACCTGTTTTCGCCATCACTATTCCCATCAGCCGATTTTTCGGCTGACGATTGTTCATGCCAACTAATTTCGGAAACATATGGATAAAAACTAACACCTTTGCCTAATGAGTTTCTGGAACCAGCTGATAAAATGCTTTTTGTTTGAACTGGTGCATCCGTTTGTGGTATTGGATTCAATGAATTGTATGCACTGGAACTGTATAAGAACTCTTCGCTCGTGTCATTGTTGTGCTGTGAGAGATTCGGTGTACTTGCGATGAGGTCCCGTTTAACGGGTGTTGAACATTTTGTTGGACTATATGTGCGTGGCTGTTTATTTTGTGATGAATTTTCCATTAGATTAATGCTATTCGATGATTCGGTTAAATTCAAATTACACTGCTCCAAACTATCGGCATAACATGTTCTCAAATTAGTTGGATCCAGATCGAATGTACGTTTTGAATTTGATGACTCTGCTGGTCTGTTTAATGAAGAATTCGAATCAGACGAGTTTGGGAACTTTTGTGCGTACTGTTTTCTTGGTGGAGGTTCTGGTATAAAAGGTTTTTCGGTGATTTCTTTTGTTTCAGAAATCTGGCCGGCATCAATTTCATCGTCGGCATCCACTTTATCGTTCAAAATCGATAAGCTACGATCAAAATGTGCCGATATTTCGTCCAATAGAAAATTACATTTGCTGAACTCTGTACTTCCTGTACTGCTTCGATTGCTCGATGACACACTATTCCGTTTTTGTTTATCAGCCATCATACGCAACTGATTACCAAATAATTTACGAGCACCGGAATAATCCAATAATGTTAAATTATTATAACTTGAATTGATCACTTTGTGTTGTTGATATGTCTGTTGTACGACTGACGTTGGTACAAAACTATGATCGACTTCACTAAATGCTTGTGCCAAATCAAAATTTTTATTCGCAACACTTTCACCGTTTAATGCTGATTCTTGCCAATCATGACCACGATTGCTTTTTGATTCCCATGTATTTTCAGTTTCAGAATGGCGCTGCGTTGACAAGAGATCCAAATCGGTCGGTACACTGGTTACAACAAATGAATCTTTTTGTGAAAATGACACGGATTCATATAATAGATTTCCGCACACTGTATTCCGTTTTGAACTTCGGCTTGCGTTTGATGTATCGCAAATGAAAATCGTTGAATCGCTAATTCCTGAAAAATGTTCAAACACGCATTAGAAATAATGTAAAAGCCGACAAAACGAATTTAATTTCAAGGAAACGTTTGAGCAATTGACATTTAATGAAATTCACTTCCTATACGGCGGCCATTTCTCTGACTGACCGCTCACTTGAAAGTGAGTTTCATTTAAAATGAACAACCGATGATGAAAAATAAAAGAAGGAAAAATTGGAAATTGACGTAATCACCTTCGCAATGGACTAAAATATCTGGCAAACTAGCTGAGCTTGTGGTTTGCAATGATGTAGTCGATGTTAGTTTTCTCGACGATGTGATACCGTTCATTGGATTGGTTTGCATTGATGAAAAAACATGGCCACTATCGTCATTCCAACTGTGTTCGTGGTGTGCGCCGCTATTTTTGGAAATACCGAATGAGATCGGATTTTCAACAGATCGCTGCTGCGATTCGAAATGTAGCGTCGAGTTTATTTTTGAACATTTAGCTCGGTTGCTGCTGCATCCATTAGATTGATTTTGGCATTTGCTATGAATGTCAGTTATTTGAGCGTTTTTTGTACTGTTGTTGTTGTTGCTAGTATTGCTGCTGCTACTGCTAATGATTTTGTTGTTGATTTTACGAATATCACGACAGTTAAGATTATTTAAACTTCGATGATTATCCAATTCTTCGTCTTCTTCGATCAATTGATCTTGATTCAGAATTGGTATGCTCTTCGATCGGCATTTTATCGATGGAAATTCCCCATATCCACTGTCTTCACTTAAATTTTCTACCGAATTTTTATTTCGAAATGCTTTTTTTGCATTTTGTACCGTAGCACATTGTATTTTCTGTTTGGCGACGAGATTCTCACTTTCGCGTTGATTTTCCGAATAATAAATGCTATTGTCTGTCGAACAGCTTGACTCCGATGAACTTGACTGTTCTTGACAATTTAAAAATAGTTGTGAATTGAAATTGATTTTGTCAATGTCATAGTAATTGCGCACCGAGCTCACATCACATTCATTTTCATTTGATTTCGGCGACGCGATGATAAACTCAACTTTTGAGCCGGCCACATCTTGATTTGTCGCCAAACTATTCAAAGATGGTGACGATCCACCGAATGATGATTGAGCATCACCGGTTTGCATTTGACGTTCCAATGATTCGAATTGAATGAGAGATGACGAACGACTTAATGAATTAAATGATAAACTGTCTGGATCGGAAAATCGATCGTAATTCGTTGTATCGACACAAAACCTGCAAGAAAAACAAATGAAAACATTCAATTATTGCAATCGCAGCAAATATAATTATAATTGCCACTCAATCATAATTGCCATTTATAAAATTACCGCTTAGAAAAAACATCAATGTTCGGCGGGATTGGGGGGTCCAAGAGATCGATTCGGTATTTATAGTCATATGTGTATCCGCCACCCGAGACAGCCGTGTCGCCCATTCCCATTCTGAAATTTCAAAAGAAAAAAAAATATTATTTTCAATTGTAACGATTTAACGCGATTGAACAACAACTATTTAATTGATTCATACAATAAACTTAACGATTCGTTAAGTGCGGGTCGACGTAATACAACATCTTCATCATTATCTTCTTGCTTTCGACGCTTTGGTGGGCACGCAAAATCTCTTTCTGAAATCGTATCTGTGTCTGAAAATGGAAAACAAAAAAAACAATCAAATAATTTTCATTTAATCGGATTTGGATTACATATCAAATCATTGAGCGCTAAACACAAGATATCGCAATATAGAGTTTTGCGTGAAGAAAATTGATTGAGTTTGGAGTGCGTAAATTCAATTATTTCGCTTCGCATGGAACCGTTATTCGATTAGACATTGATTCGATTGAACGATCACAGTATATTTGCACCAATGGAGGAGTGCCCAACGAAATATTTCTATTTTTTATATTTCATTTTTCGAAAAAAGCAAAAAAAATAAATGCAAACTTTGTGTTCACTGATTCAGAAATAATAATGGCTGCATGTATCATCGTGGGCCTCGCCAAATTTCTACACAAAACTTCAAAACTATTCGCATAATAATTTAAGTTTTCCATATGATTAATATTTATAAACATTCACCTTGGATAACTTCCACTCGGATTACAGAGCCAGTTTCCGATTCGGAACTCCATTGATTATCGTGATGAGTCCATACGTGTCCGCCACCACTAACATCATCATCATCTGATGTTTCCTCCATAATTGGCTCCAGCATTGCGCTGCGTTGTGATAAATAGCCCAAATCGCCATTTACTTGATATTCCGAAAACTGTGATGCACCATAAGGCAGCCATGGGAACGACGTTGATAATGAATCGCTTATATCTAAATTATCCATCATTTGTTCGAGCTTCTTATTTGTTTTATTTTATCTTTCCGTTTGGTTGTTAAATTTCGTTCGTTTGTTTTTCGATTTATTTTCAGTTGAAACTTTTTATTCGGTTCGCTACGGTTTATTTCGACTTTTCATTGCTCCGATGGGCTCGTGTGTGATAAGTTAACGGTAATTTGTGTATCATTTAACCTAGAATTTTCAATTTGAATGAAAAAAGAAAACAAAACAAAAATAATTTTGAATTAAAAACGTGTTTTATGCTAAACAAATTCAATTTATGTCTCATTTCCTGAAAAATTTCTATTCAAAGCATCATGCACCAGCGTACATTTGGCATTTGGGCAATTTTTGCCACTGGTTCGAGTTTTACACAAAATTAAACCTAATTTATTCAATTATTCAACATATTGTGCGTTGTGCATTTTGCGCTTGCAACAGAATGTGAATTTCATTCACCAAATGCTAAATACAAAATCATTGCATTTCCGTTACAACTTGTTGATTCAATTATGACGAAACATGTAATAATTAGCCTGTCGGGCCACTGACGTTTCGATTTTTGCGTACTTCTTCTTCAATCGGTGAATATCGCTTTCGGTACAATTAAACCGTTATCGATTGAAAGTTGTATTGTTATTATTCGAAATTCGAAATAGTTTTTCGTTAATTCCATATTCCATTCGAACTGATTCAAACTGACAGTGATGCTAATTTGATAACTTCCTCTGAAGTCCATTCACTTCACTTTTTTGTTTTTTTTTCGATTCACTTTTTTTCCTCCCTTTTCATTCAATTGAATCGGAATATGTAATTCATAATAGTTCAATCTCAATAGACAACCTATTCTATTACCACTGCTAAATGATCAACATTTGTTTTCAAGTGTGAAAGTCTCATTTTTGTTTTTTCATTTTTTCCTTAGCATATTTCTTTTTTGGTTCCACTGTTGCCATTCCAAAACAGCAATAACAATATGCCCGTTTCGATTTCTTTTGTTATGGTATTTTACGAAATTAGAAATGTTTGCTCTTTCAATTCAGAGCTGAGGACAAACACTAAATGAAATCAACTGCAAATGAAATAAAAAAGAAATGCTAAATATCGCCCGCGCAGATCCAAAAGCGATTAGCCATAAGCGATCCATAGATTGGCGGATTCATGCAATGAGCTGTGAAGATTATTGGTTTTTTTTTTCCTTTTTCTTCTTTATGAATTTTGTTAAATTTCATATAGAATAGTTTGCATGACATCATTCACCATCAACGCGCCGCTCCATTTAAATGTTCAAAGATCTGACGCAATTCGATGCGATAATTTATGAGAAATAAAATGGAATGTGAATGCAATCACTTTGTGTTTTGTGTACTTTGTGATCCAATTCGAAAAATTTCATTTCATATACGCCACCGCTACTGCCGAAACAATGTATGGCGAATGGTGTATGGCTGGTTTAATTTAACATTCTTATAGATAGAAATGAAACTCTAGCAAATTTCAAATTGCGAATGGGATATCGTTTTCGTTGATGGCGGAATCACCATTTCGAAATCCATACAATATGAACAGTGAACTGTGAATACTGTGTTCAACATTTGCGTTTCAACAATGAACGATTGTATTCTTTCTTGCATTCACCAGTAACAATTGCAAGTTGCACGCAAACAACAACAAGTGAAGCTGGAACAACAAAATAGCATCGGACAAAAGCCAGTTATTAAATGAAGTTCGTAGAACGAGTCTTCGGAACGACAAACTGTTTGTATATTATAATGAAAATGCGACATGAAGGCATTTAACACAAACTCAAGCTCTCATATTTTGTCGAAGGTTTTTTGTTCATATTTTTTTTTTCCTTCTGTTTTTCGTGTGTGTTCTCATTCGAAATTCCCTGGACTGGGTTTGGGCTCATAAAATAATACATATTCGTGTGTAATTTGCTTTTGTTACTTTTTCGGAATTTTGTTCATTATTCTTTTTTTGTTTTTTTGTAAAATGTTTTTGTATGGCAAAATGTTCACAGCACATGCAATATGTGTTTCAATTTTTGATTTGCATTCAAGAAGAGACTTCGTGTCTCACGTTTCTTAAGTGAATGTATTGGTCTTTGATTCGATCAATGTATTTTTTATATGAACACAAAAGTGCTGTACAGAACACCAAACCTGTTCTCAATCCATAAAATAGGTGATTTCTTCAGGAATTTTCACTCGAAATGCCGTGCTATTTCATCAACAATATATGTATACACTTTAATGTCTCTCAATAAATGTAATTGAAAACCATCATTTCGTGGTATTTTCAAACATTCGTTGCACGAAAACACTAAACTTTTGATCAATCGATTCTATCGTACACTTTAACTTTAGACCTGCAGTGGTTGACCTCTGAAATTTTGAATGCATTCTTACTTCTTAATATGTACAACAAAACACTCTGTCACTCTGTCAACAACATACAAACAATATCATCGAGTCGAAATTTTAATTTGATTTTTTTTTTTAATAATAATTTTTTGTGTCGGTTATGGGTCCTCTAGTTGAGGCCGCTATAAACAGCAGCTGAACATAACCAGCTTCAAAATCAAACTACACACGAACCAACCATAGTGAGATCGTCCGAGTGAATGAAACACACCGCGAATGGCTTATAATAATAATTGAAGAGAGAGAAGCCAAAAAGAAAAGAAACAAAACGAATGAAGAAAAAATGAGTAAAACGAAAAGGCAAAAAGACGAACAGAAGAAAAATAATCATGAATTGTGAGTTGTGAGCGATACATGAGTTTTTTCCTTCTCTTATTCGCTCCATGGGCATTTTCACATGGTACAATATACAATCGACAATTATGACGAACACAAATGGTGTAGGAGAAATACGTTCTCTGGAACTTTTGCTGAAAAAAAAAAATCCAAACTCGAAGCCCGAAGATAACACAGCCAACATCAAATAGACAAATTGAAATTCCACTTTCATCTGCTTTCAATTTTATTAAAAATATTATTATGAATTTGTATTGTTTCTGCGGTTTTCTGCAAACAGCCGTAATAACACTTCTATCGTTCAAATATATGCAAATTCAATTCTGCAAAAGAAAAACCAAATTCAGCTCAAGGGCCGGGCCGGGCTGGGCCCGGCTAGGACCGGGGCCTGAATTCAGTTTCTTACGGCAAATTTCATAATAATCGTTCAAATTAATTTTTTTTTTTTACTTTTGCTCGATCTTGTTTCATATGCTTGAGTGATTTGAGAGTTGATTTTTGCGCAATACTTACAAAATAATGTGAAAACTGAGCATTCTCTTACGTTTCAAGCTTCGATTATTATTATTTTTTATTGTTTAGTCAACGAACTGTGAGCGAGAATCCACCGTTTTTGTATCTGTTTTGATTGGATCTGGTTTTAACGCATCAGAACAATTCCGGAACACTTTTTTTACGATTCCAAATTTGGATCGATACCAATAAATAATAATAATAATTTTGAATGGTCTTTCGTTCACACTCGTTAAAGCTTATACTTTTCACATGATTGAAAAACTCCAAACCATAATTTGCCAAGAAAAAATGATTTCTGTAAACTATCGACAAGATTCTTCTGTGTCAAAAATCACGCAGTGAATAACTGATTTCATGTTATTATTCATTCTGTTTCCTCTTCATTTTTGTTGTTGCTGTTGTTGTAAATATTAATAAATTGTTTTCATTATTTGGTATCCGATATTCAATTTCGAATTATTATCACCACATGCAAAGATTGGGAAACGAGTCATCAACCCAAACACATTCTCCGTCGAAACAATTTTTTCATTTATTTATTTTTCGAAATATTCGAATATTATAAATTATAAGTATTGAATGTTCATTGTTTATGAACGTATGTAAATTGTTCACCAACAATTTATGGATTGGTTCAAACCTTAAAGATAAAACACATCTCAAAAATAATAATCACCAATGTCGTGCTTGCATTGGGCCAATACCACTTAATGAACACTTGAACTAAAATCAAATTGTATTTCTGAACTGTAATAATTGTGTCCGCTTCATTTTGGAATGCCAAATGTCAACACAATATTGATTATTTACAGAAAATATTAATTATTATTATTTATTTAACATTTGGAGAATTGATAAGATTACGGTTTTTTTTCTATGAAATATGGACTTGTTTTTAGTTTTCTATCGTGATATTTTTCTACGTGTGTGAAATCATCATAAGTGAATTAACGCCGTATGTAATCCAAAGTGTTTAGTTTCACCGTGACTCATCGGATTATTATTATGATTTATGAATAAAATTTGTATGAAAGCAAAAAAGCGCCACCAAACAAAACATTTTCCCATCTAATACGATCTGAGCTCAAGGCATATTCAGTCAGTTTTGCACTATAATCTCCATTAAACTTACTATTACTTCCATCAAATGAACTAAAAACAACTTTTACAATTCAACAACAATCGAAATTGAAACTGTTTTACTGTTTTCGAACTTTTTTTTCTGACCTTTTTGGCGCAACAAGTTGAATGACTTCACCTAATTATTAATTAGTTAAATCTATTGGCCGCTGAAAGATCATCATTAATTAAATACCCAAAATTAATATAATTCAATAAATGGAAATGGCAATTCATTTACCGGGAATTAGAAAAGTGCCACACAGTTATTTTTGTTTTGTTTGGTTTTTTTGGAGAAGAATGAAAAGTCTTCACGTTCAAATTTGTTTATTTCAACTGACACAAGATGTTTCGATGTGCGGAATGTTCTGAATGTGGCACAATTTTCAATGTGTTTGTGACTTTCAACGGCGATACTATCAGCTTCAATGTGTGCCTGTCTTTGTTAATGTTTAAGAAATAGAATAACAGCAACAATAATAATAAAATATCGAGTCTGTGCTGGCACCATTTCAAAGTAAACAGCAACAAAACCAAAACAACTGAATGAAAGCCTCATTTGCATCAAAATCAGCATTGAATGTTCAACACTAAATCAATTTGGATCCAAATACACACACATGCACGAGCGAATATCGTATGGTCGATACGAGCGGGACGAGAGACTCGGAGTTGCGAAAAATTCGAATTTTGAATCATAAAATAAGAATAATAACTCTCTTAAAAATGGCTCTTGATGATCAAGGCAAAAAAGTTACTAAATATAACTTCATTGAATTGATTTTTTTCTTCTTAGTTTTCTGTGAATTTTAGCGAAATCTCTGAGTATGCAATTCACGATCATTCACAAAATGTGTATGAGATCATTATAGTAGGTTTTTTTTTTAAATTTTATTGATGCTTTTAAATCTAACGTGTTGTTGCGAATTTGAGATAATCCTATCAAAAGGTTGTTTGTTTAAGATTGTGTTTCATGTGTTGTCGATAAGCTAAGCTTCGAATGGAGCCAATTTGCCATTGTCATCTAATTGGCACGCGCCGCGCACTGGAAACTGGAACTGTAATTGCAATCGACTTTTATCTGCACATAACCTCCATGGTCATCAAAACGGCTTTAGTTTTAATTTTTTTTTGCGTTCTTTCTTTTTGTGTCTGCGTTTCATCATTGGAACGAGCTGCACCCAGATTCAAAATAGCATCAATCGAAGAATCAAATAAAAGATTCAAATATATCAAGCGTTAAGGAATAAGATTTGTTGTTGGCAATTATTTCGCTAGATGAATCATCATCATTATCGGATTCCATACGGTGCAAAATTGAGTATTCGGCACTAAGTCAGCAATATTGAATGAAAGTAGTGCAAAAATTGAATTTCTAATGCTTTTCAAAATAAGAGCAGCCGCAAGTGAGTCGATAAATTAAACGTGTGCATTGACGATTACAAATGCATATTGCACATAAGTACATACATCATGTATTTTTAGTGGTATTCGAACATGCGAATAACATAAACTAAATAATAATATACAGAACAAAGCTAGGAATAAAGTTAGGTGTGTTGGCATTAATTACTTGAATCGAGCCAAAGAAGAAAAATGTGACGAACAGCCAACAACAACATTAAACATTGGAAAAAAGAGCAGAAAGAGAAATAAATGGCATGGAGAACGGTTTCGGATACCGTTGGTTTTAGAAAATAATTACATGAACAAATTACAACAAACCGCAAAAACAAATGTGTTCTATGGCTAAGATTAGTTAACAAATGGAACCAAAAAAAAAAAAAGAACAATCAAGTGGTAATACACAATAAAATGGCAGCAGCAAGAAAAACCAGAAAAATAGAATGGGCCCCAAATTCCAAGTTCCAACAATACAATTATTATCAAGAAATTCTACATTTTTTGTTCCTCGGTTTTCTCCCTCTCTGGCTGCCCTCTTGATAGTTTGAAGGCAATTTTTTTCTTATGAAACTACATATAATTAATATCATATAGTTTAGAATGCTCAATAGTCAGTGTTTAGAGTCTAAAGTATGGATTGTATTGCGTTCTCTGTTGTGTACTCTATACCTAGATCCATACACATTCAAACAGGTAACAA
>GL501427.1:712357-725651 GCA_000149185.1 Mayetiola destructor
TGAAATTTGTTAAATATCAAATTTTAATACGCAGTCATGTCTTGAAAATTTTCGCTTTATTTCAAATATTATTTTCGAAACTTTCTCGAAACTCAAAAAAGGTGTTGCGTCCGCTCTAAATATTCATATATGTGTTTGAGTTTTGTTCGTTTTTTTTTCGCTTCTCTTCCCTCGTATTCGATTCACAATTCACACTGTAACGGCCAACGCATTGTACGTAGTCACATATTCACATACACAAACCAAAGAAAACCAACTAATACATCAAATCATTTCCCAAACATATTCTCAAACAGCAAACAGGCGAATGGTGATGATGATCGTCTTGAATTCTCTGATTTATATTCGGTTTCAGCATATACACATTGTACGTGGATCCGATTTCCGAACCAAAGCGATTTTTTTTTTTCACTTTATACTTTATATGTATATTTTTCGGTTTGATTCAGAATGAAAATGATATTTTTCAACTGAAATAAAATTTCATGTGTTCTCTCCGAACTTCTGAATCATTCAAATGGAATTATTTAACTAAATTTGCACAACAGACACAAATGTTATAAACAAAACAAAAACACTAACAATTCAATTCTCGTTTTTTGCTATTTGCCATCCGTTTCGTAGTAAACGTCAAATTTTAGCTTTCTCTGTCATTTATATTTTTTTTTTAGTCATTCATTCTCTTTCAAAACACATTTACAAAAATATTTTATACACAACGTGTTTGAAATCGTTACTTGGCAAAATGAAAAAAAAAAAAAAAAAAAAACGTTTTTGTTGTAGTTCGATCAATTTGAAGCCATTTTGGTTTGTCAAATGAAATTGTAAAAACGGTTGATGTTTCCAATTGAAATTCACAATATAAAATGTTTTGCTCAATTATATATGATGAGCGTTCAAATTTTGCGCAATACAAATAATTTTAATATATCAAACTTTGCAAACTTATGACTAACGACAGCCAGGCTCAACGATAAACTGAGGCCAATCCGCCGTACGACAAACGAACGCCTGTGACTGTTTGCTGTTTGCACAATATTTCTCATATGAAATTTATTAAAACTACCAAATCAACAGCAAAAACAACAACACCAACAACAACAACAATATTAACAGATGAGTTCAGTTCCGCGCCTCTCTCCGCATTTGTAATTGTGTGTGACGCTCAATACAACTATGCTAGACCAGCAACAGAAAATCGTTCAACGTTTAACGTATCGTTCAGTTTTGAATGTATAATTAAAGAACAAATGCTTGGTTCACTTGTATTGAACAAGTCCACATTTGAATTTCTTTGGTTGATCGTGACCACTTCGGAATTGTAGATTTGTATTTATACTATTTATCAATCGCGAAAAAAAACGTGTATTGTGCATGCGACACGGAGCGTCAACGCATTCTATCTACTACGATTAACGATGATAATAATCATAATAATCCAATTCAATAACAAAAATATCCGAGCGTAAAATCGAATTCGTTTATACTTTATAATGCATTCGCAAGTGTGTATGTGCGTTTGTTTGTCTTTTTTTTTTTTTTGTATCTTCATACATGTGCGATTTGCGGTGTATGATACGGTGATACACGTCACAATGGAAAATAGCAACAAAAAAATCAATACAAACATGTTGAAATTCTCATTCCGATGTGAAAGATGCACTTAAACGTCATGCTTCACTGTGACACATGACGAACGCTAGCAAACATATTGAATTGGAAATTTATGATAGAAATACGAACGCATCTAATGAAAAAATAAAAGAGAGGATGAGTTGAAAGAGCGCCAAATATTGCCCAGTTCCCCGAAGAGAGCACAGACAAATATCCGAATAAAGATTCATTTTATGCGGTAAAAGAATACTCTCAGCAATCAACACTCAATACTGAACACTGAACATTCAAATTAATTTTATTTGTTTCTTATGCGATTTGCGCAAAATATTCATTGAGATTATCTTGCTGAAATTGCGTAGGTTTTGCTTCATTTGGTTGGCTTGAACAAATGTGTTTATGTATATTTCGGTGAACTTTCTCTCGAATAAATTGAGTTTTTGTCAAAAACGAAGGAAAATGCTGTGCGATTCCAAAGTTTAATTTGCCATTTTTTTTATTATTTTCATTTGATTGGATTTTGAACACAAGGAATTTGGCTCTCTGGTTGAGCTGTATAAAAATATGCCAAACAAATATGACAATCAATATTTCTTGTCTAATTATTATCGTATCGAAAAAAAAACTCCACTTGATTATTGGCGAGTAAAAATTTCAAAATATTCGCAGCAATTCAAAAGTGGCAGTAATTCTTCTGAAAAAATCGATAATATTATAATTTGGCATCGGAAATAGGAACTAGTAACTGTAACAGCTGAACCATTTCACATGTTTATTTTACAGCACGCGATATTTTTGTGAAAATTTTCCGAAATTAAATGCATAAATGATTCATTAAAATGGGCACACAGTGAATTATTAGCATTCCATTCGGCGAGGCCATTGCCACCTCCAATATAAAATTAAACCAATATTTCCCCATCGAAATTACTCATTCTCTGGTCTCCAAAAATGAATCAACGAAAAAACAAAACATGTTTATAAGAGGCCAATGTCAATGCCGTACCACTCAACCTAAAACAATAACACATTCTCCGTTGCTAAAAAAAAAAACTGATTCAATGAACTTTCGCCGGCAACACTGAATCCATTCGAAAACAAAACAACAAAAATAAACAAAGCGAAAAGTAAAATGAAAAACAAAATGGAAACTTACATATATCTATCCAAAGCTTTGGAATCTCTCATAAATGCCTTGTTCTGTTTCGATTTTCACCAATAAAAACACTGAATTTCTAAAACTGAATCGACAAATAAAAATAATAGACAAATAGAAATTAAACAAATTGTTGACATCATCGATGGACTGATCACAAATATATGAAGGAAAAATTTCCAGCTGTGCGCTGGCATGGAATGTTACTGAAAGAGGGCCCAAAATCGGGGAAACAGTTTTCAAAATAAACAAAAAAAATAAAATCGACGACATTCGCATAACATGGACGAGGACTGTGTTATTGCGCATGACCCGTTTACCTTTCCATCCATGGTCGGTTTTTGTCCCATTCGAACGGCACACGTTCATCGCCTAGTCACAAATTGCAACATTTAAATGCAATAGCCCATGAATCAATGAGTTTAATTTTAAACTATCGAACTATCGATCTTTAATTTTTAAATTTTTGATTTTCGAACGGCACACGTTCATCGCCTAGTCACAAATTGCAACATTTAAATGCAATAGTCCATGAATCAATGAGTTTAATTTTAAACTATCGAACTATCGATCTTTAATTTTTAAATTTTTGATTTATTCGCGCTCGGTCCCAAAAGCGCCTGAATTTATGCAGAAATTAAAATTCAAATAATCAATGGAATTTCAGCCAAAGCTTAGTTTCAGATTAAAGCTTTTTGTATTTACATTGAAAGGTCATCAAGTGTGTACAGTGTACACATCAACGTGTTCTGTGTCGTCGTCAATAACATGATGAATATAACATCAGCGACTTTAGCCAAAAGCAACATGATTATAACAGTGCTTAACACATGGAAATTGGAAATAGTATCGGATTCATACATGCTCATCGTCTCGCAAACAAACACACACATTTATCTTTATTCAGTTTTCTTCTTTTGTCGATCTGAATAATTTAAATAATTTCAATACAAATGCAATTTGGGAACCGCAGTCGACGGGTTCGCTACTGTATTTGTATCATATCATCAAGAACCGACACAAAATTATCATTCCGTGAACGGATTATTATATTTGTGGGCACTTTGTGTGCAGTGCTATTATCAATAAGTTCTCTTATTTGGCAATTGAACCAGGAAAAAAAAACTAAACAAACATAAATATTATATTTTGTTGTTTTGATAACAATTTGACCATAACATTAATGTGCATTTTGATATTCATAAAAATGTTGATTAATAATTAGAATTGAAAATAATAAATTGCTGCAGTAAACAAGTGTGGAGACGTGTGTCATGTAGTCAAAATTTGAAAGTCAAAGAAAATAAAGGAAATTAAATCAAAAATTCCCGAAATTCATTGCCGCAGAAATATTTTTTTTTTTCTATCGCATGTGCATCGTACGTTTTGTGAGTCAAAAATAAGAATAGCATTCAGATAAACAGCGATTCGTGTCGTCTCCAACCAATTTGGATTCCTGTGGACTGATTTCAACATCGGTATTTTTATGTCGTTTTCAACATTATTATCAAAATGAAAATAAATATGAAAAAAAAAAGAAAAAATTTAAATCGTATTTGTTGTTGTTGTTATTGTTGTTGTCGTGCTTCAACAGCAGAATCAAACTAAAATAACACATATGGCCCTCTCTATTCGACCTAATCGTAAATGTATTTGAGAACGCGAATGGGTATATATCTGATTGGGAATTGATGAGTTTTTCATGAGATGCCCATGTAGTTGTAGACTGTAGACAATTGTTGTTATTTAATAAATGGAAATGAATGGTGTGTAATGTGTTGCGTATGTGTCCTATGTCTTATGTCTCATATTTGGGTTCATATGAATGTCGTCTTTTCACGACAAAACGGATTTTTGTTGAAGTTTTAACATAAAATTTAATGATTTTATTATATGAGTGCGAGTGTAAACGTTTTGAAGGTAGCTTTACATTTAACGACGAACGATGTCGTCTTACACATCATTTGTGTATGAATGTGGTGTATAGTGACTATTGACTATGGATGGTTTGTGTGTATGGTGTATATGCTTAATATTTTCGTTTTTCTCGTCATACATCCAATCTTATTGCGCTCGCAACTTAGTCGTGAAAACAAATCAAAAAATTTTGGTTGCGCCGCAAAACACAGGCAAAGCGATCTTTTTTCAATTTGGATGCAATCCAAATGGAAAGTTTTTTCTCGTTGAAACGGTTTCTGATGATGGTCATCTGTTGATCGGTGTTAGGCTGAAATTTTGTATTTCAAATTTCATATTTTCGATTGAAAAGCGAAGATCGCACACTGATTGGCGGGCCTGTAAATACAGGAAAATTATTCACAATCGTTAAGTGGAAAGCAAAAAAGAACCCGAAGAAGAATCGATTTATCGTTTTTCTAGACTTAGGGTGTGTGATTAATTCAGGTTGGCACAGTCACAAGTGAAACGAAAGAAAAAAAAAAGAGAATAAGAGAGAACTCATTTTCATTTTCATTTTAGATGAATGAAAAAATTTGCGCGTTCATTGAAGTTGTGTTTCTGTAACATTTTATTGCATAATTTTTTCTTTTAACTCATAAAATAGTTTTGTAACTATTAAAGTTTAAGCAAAAAGACAGGGAAAAAACCAAAGAAAAAGAAAAATCTCATTCAATCAAGTGCTTTTATTTACAACTGATTGATCGTATGTAGTGCACCATGATGGTTGCTGCATTCTGTCTTTCCATCACTGAATAAACATCAACAATCACCAACATCATAATTACAGCGACACATTTAAATTGATTATCATAGTGTGAGTAAAAGTCAGAATAATAATAAAAATTAATGATAAAGTATAATTAAAATGGGTGAATGATCAACTGACAATCAACCACAGTCAGCCAGCCTGCTCGTTAGTGCACAAACTCTCTCAAATCAGGCAACTTTATCAATTCGACTGCCGCATCGATGAATTATTATGAAGGAATAAAAGGAAGACAGAAACACGATAGAGACAAAAAAAAATGTAATTTTTGCAAGTCAATCGATTCAATAAACCTAATATGAGTTACAAACCAAAATAAAAATCACGTACATCGATTACACAACGACCGGCCATAATAATTATACGCTGTACAGTGTACACATTACATCGTAATACATTTGATCGAACATCTTGCCAGCGTTTCAGGGAGAAAGTCACTCTGATCAATATTGATAAGGAGACGAATCTGAAGATCAATTTGATTTTATTTCACAGTCGCTTTTCGCTTTCTTCTGCTGATCCAAAGTAATGACAAGCTGAAGCTTCTAGGGGGAGATTATAGACCCAAATAATGATACGTGAAACAAATTATTATCGAACATAATAAACACATTTATGCGATTTGCTTCTATTTTTCTTCTTCTCCGTGTCAACTCTGGACTGATTACAGATTATAGATTTCCAATTAACGACTTCTTGATGACTGTTGGTTCATAATCTCGTCTATTTATGTATGTCGATCAATTGAGACTGAATTGTATCACTGGTAAATTTCATTTTCAATTGTCAAATACGACGGCAATTGATAACGATTCAGCCTTTATTCAAGTATTTTATGATATTTTCACCGAAATCACCGAATATCTCAACTTCGTATGATTTTTATTGCTCCCAAAGATAATAAATACGAAAGAGGCCCAAGAGAAGCTTAAAATCATTGCTTGAACAACAGACACGTATCATCCAAAATCAAAAACAAACAAGCAAATAAACAAACAAAACTTTAAAATAAAGATAGAAAAAGAAAATAGATTTCGTCTCCCATCAACCATAAATTACGACCAATAATATGATTGTCAGAGTGAAAAAGACGATACGATCACATTTTTGTTTTTGATTACCCTCATATTATTTTATAAAATACAATCTATTGCAATTACACATTATACATACAAGCAACCGCAATCACAATGATAGCTATATTTAAATTAATCAAATACGACACACAAAAGCCCAACAATGTTGAAAATTTTCGGTTCATATTTATAATAATGATCATATGCGTAAGATGACAACGATGACCATACATATATATATACATTACAATCATCATATTTAAGTATATGGCTATCATTCACATGAATGTGCGTATGTATCGGACTGGATGTGATTGGTGTGCTTGTGTTGAATGAATTTATGACGTTTGAGTTTTAATAAAATTTCCAAAACCAAAGTGATTAATAAGAATGATAATAACATATTCGAATGTTTGTGGTGGTTAAATTCATTGATTCGGACTCGATTATTGCCGATGTATGTATGATTTTCATTTGTATGTGGATCATAGACTGAACGAGTATTCATTGTACATGCAAGTTTTTGCCAGAACCTGTTATGTGGTAGTTATGCCTATGACAGGCGAATAATAATAATAATAATAATAATAATAATAAAAAGAAGAAGGAAGAGGAAAAGAAATAAAATAAAATTGATGTGTTGTTAAATGCGCCAGCTTATCAGTCGTTGTTAATATTTGTTGTTAAAATCGTCTCTCAATTATTTTTTTTTTCTGTTTCATTGCAAATATTTGGTTTGTGCTACGTCCTTCTTCATCCGTTTGTTTTTGATCTTTTTTTTCTCGTTTCTCATCGCAAATATATGAAATGTACGAATAACCGATTGGGGAAAGAGTGACGAAGAAAAATTTTCGTATTCATGATTGAAATCGGTGTATTGCTTTGGTCCATAACTCATTGCGGATTATCAACGGTATTACAACATAATATGTATTACCATTGTAACATCAGAACGCAATCGCAATTGCAATCACAATCGCACTACATTTAAATATTATTATACTGTATTATGGATCTGAGCGCAGAGTACGTAATAATTAAACATTCATTCGCATGAAAAGTAATCATAACTCGAACTGATCAATTTACTGTTGGAATGCATTAATTAATAGGAATCTATTAAATTTGTGGTTAGACCTCTGAATTTCCCGGTTCAGCAATTCCTGCTTGAAAGCTTCTCAAGGAATTTTTTTTTGCTTCGTTCGTTTCAAGTTCTCTCTATTAATATTATTATTTCCGAAGAAGAGCGTTCTTAAAACGTAAAACATTGAATGACCGATTAAAAAAGTGGTTTGTCATCATGAATATTGACATACAAACATGTAATAAGTGCTCACCTATACCCGATTGTGTGTACAGTGTACATTGTGCAAAATAAATGAAACAAGAATAAGAAAAAAAAAACTTAGCCACGGTGACTCAAGTGGCCATTGAATAATGATATTAATAATAATAATGGATAATATTGTGTTTGTGTAATGTGATTTGACGCATTTACCAACTATCGAAATTGAAAGTAAAATTGTTCGCTGGCGAAGGAGAAAAAGAAGAAGAAAACTCAACAAAACATAGAGTACACTGTACAGAGGCCGTATGCCGTATTCATTTCTTGTTAAAATTATAAAATTAAATTTCATGCATTAAAATGTTGGCGAATATGTTGAATCACTTCATTTCATTTTTGCCTATTTAAACAAAATATTATTGTAAAATGCTACAAATGGCAATGGTGCACAACCGACAACTGACAATCCACAAACTCAACACTCAACACCAATTTTTAGTACATTTCAATTTTAAATTTTGAATGAAATAATATATAAAAATATATAACCGAACCTCCGGCATTCAGTGAATGTTTTTTATAAGTTGAAAAAAAAAATTCAATCGAAAGTGCAATCATTTGACGAAATCGATCCAATGATATATCGTTTCGTTTTGATCCAGAATGTTGTTGGAGCGTCTTCTTCACAGAATTAATGCGATTATAAAAAAAATACCGAATAATAAATATTGAAATATTTATTGTTTTACCTCAGTCAGCCGGTAAGCATTGGAGTGAGCTTCCCCGAACTCGACCTCGATATAATATTGAATGAATAAATGAGAATGAAGAATTAATAAAAAAAAAAATGCCACAATAATAAATAAATTGATGAAAATGATGGTGAACTTGTAATTGAACTTGTTCCCTGCATTTCATAGCATATCGACAACTGTTTAATCAATTGCATATACCCAAATCCCAAAGGTTGTGGGATCTTTGCTTCATAGACTTTTTGCATCCTATTTTATGGAAACAGCAGCAACCAGATTGTAGCAGTGATGAATTTTCTTAATGAAATTTTCGTTTTATTTTTATCAAAAAGGAGTAGATGCGATTAAAACTGATAAAACAGAGACATTTGGCGGCAGCAGTAGACGCTCAACAGCTTGAAAATGAAAATGAAAAAAAAAAATCGAAAACTTAAAAGAGCCAATATCAAGACTTTTTTCATGCTGTGCTTGAATTTAATTTAATTCAATTCGAAGCGAAACGAATGTCATTTTGCTAAAATGTAGTCTTTCGGCTCAGAGTATGAATACAAGCGCAAGCGCTTCAGAAATGTGTTTATGGTTAAAACAAATTTCCAACTGGTTTCAAATTGCAATCATTGCATATCACCATTTAAATACCTATCAAAAACTTTTTTGCATTATTATTTTACTCCTGATACCGCTGAAAGTCAACCCAAAACCGTAACACATCACATTTGAAATGTTTTAAAGCGTCTAAATCAAAATATGCAACTTTCAGCAACATTCAAAGTCTCTCGTAATTTTGTATTTTCAAATTGTAAACCAATTCCATGTTGGATTTTTTACCTTTTTTTTATAAATTTTTTTTTCCTTCTCGTATTTTGCATTTTGCATACTTGTTTCTAACTATTTTCATTTCATTGCCAGTCCGATATGGATTTGGCAAATAGAATACTGGCTGCAAAAAAGTAACTTATTTTTTCTTTCAAGTGGACAAACGGATCGAGGGAAATGAAATGTTTTACTACCATTTAAAATAGTTGAAATATATCAATTCCATGGGGATATCGACAAAAGGAATTCGATGCATGTTAATTTTTCCAGCTAAACCAAAACACAAAGGCCCAATAGATAAACGAGTACAGCAAAAACTAAAATAAAATTAGCGCAAAAGATTAACAATTAACAAATACGGACACCAATTTGTTGGCAGTGTGTGCGAACGCTTTTTGCGTTATTCCGTCTGTCGCCAAAAGCATCATAACCATTTAGAGAATTTCGAGCCTTTTTCATCGAAACATAATTTTATTGGGCAAATTATATGAATTTTCCCGACAACAGAACACACACCGCGCGCTACGTGCAACCATTTGCAATGCATTTGATTGACAAGTGATTTGAATTGACACATTTTATATGTTTAGCATTGCTATTTGTTGTTTGTAAAATACATTTTATTCGATTTTCTGGTTGTTGTTTTTGTCGTTTTTGTCGTCGTTCGGGCAATTTGAATTGAAAATCAAAACAAATTAGAGAATTATTTGAATTGAATTCCGTTTTGTTTCGTGTTTTTTTCCTCTGTTTTCCGATTTTAATTCACTCAATTTGGAATGCTATTTGATTTGATTTTAATCGGTTTCCAATGATTTTGATTCAAACTTGGAATGAGAAAAGGAATTGAATTTAAAAAAAAAAAAAATGTTGAACAGAATTATTCTGATTGAAATGAAACTGTAGTAAAATAAATACCTGAATCTAATTGCTTATACAAATTAGTAATGACTGCAATTTCGCAAAACATTTCGATATGGAAAATTGTTCGTTTCAAATCGACTTCAAAAACTAGATCTTCTTGTTTGCGCCTGATGATTGTGATAAATATTATTTATTCTTTTTTTTCGTTCAATTTTAACGGCTTTGAAATCATGACGACCGAGTTAAGAGATTCCATTATGGCATATGAAGAGCATCATGTTTCTCAAATCAATTTTTTTTTCCTGTTTTCATTCAATGAATGTTAAATGTATCGAGAATCGTCTTTTCTCTATCGCAAAGTCACAATATAAAATTCTATTCACTTGATGGTGAGGGAACCGGCTAATTGGTGTTTTTTTTCTTTTCTTTGGAAAACCCAAACCGCCCGCCGAAACCTAATGGCTTATTTATCATAGTATCGACTGTCGATCTGATTTGACTATTTTATTGCAGTTATGAATGTAATCCCTACTGGTTGCAAGCTGCATTATTCATTCTTAATGCAAATGACAGATGACATTATCGATTCAATCACAATTTATATTTGCCGAAAAATAGCTTAATGTCTTTCGACGGAAACGATACTACTCACCACTGCCGAAATTCAAACAGAAACAGATGCTTGAGTTTGGATTATTATTTTTTGCTCATCTTCTTCTTCATTCATTTACCATACGCACACATAATAAGGTGCTATGTGGTCAATTCACGTCATAACCGGTTTTTTTTTCTCTCGGTATCTTTTATTATTATTTATAAGTATTTTTCGTTCACCAACTTCTTCGATCCATCAAATAAAAACAAAAATATCAACAACATCACAGCAGCATAAACAAATATTGTGGAAGAGGAAAAATACTTGATTATAATACCCATAATCATTACGTAGATCTTTTGGTTTGATTCTTAAAACAAATGTAAGAATATTAAAAATAGCTTTATGCAAATGTTCCAATGACGTTGAACAACGAATAAAAGAACGAATATTCGAAATGTTTTGTATTCAACAGTTTTGATTGTAATTTGTATGTTTATATATTTATAGATTTGGCAAAATGAGAAGAGATTAAATGTTAATAAAATAAAAGAATGCATGAATTTATTTAGAAACGATTGCCATGGCAAAAGTAAATACGCATTTTGTTCATTTATCCGGACATCGCGTCATTATCATATTGCACATATCAAATTCGATGTTGACCACGCATTCATTCTCTGCAAATTGAGTCATTTATTACGCTATTGTTTAGTGTCCAGTGTTGAACTAAATGAGTGTATAAAAATGAAACGATAAAAATAATCAAGTTTATGCACATTGAACATTCGATAAATGTATGATGCATGATTTAATTATAAGAATATATTATGTGTAATGAATGACAACATTTATATGATTATTATTTATTAGTAATGCATATAGGCGGCTGACCCATGACTAATTGAATATCACTAGATCATACGTCCATTTCTGTGATGGTGTCGAATTTCACAAATTCAACTTAAAAGAAATTGAAATGATCAGTTTGCATTCATATGATATTGTTGACAGTTGACACAGTTGATAGCATAAAAATATGCAGTTGTTCACTGGCATAAATGTAATAATAGTGAATCATGCTGCAATATGAGCTCCATCACATTGAACTAAATCCATTTACCAAAAAGATTTCACATATAAATTTCCTTTCTTTAATTTCAACAGGTGACAAGTGACGAATGACGGTTCTATTTTCCGGTAAAGCAAGAAATTTTTGGCTGAATTGACATCATATTCAATGAATACCGGCCAATGAAAACTAATTCTCTTCATGAAAATGCGCATCGGCAGCTAATATAGGATTATATATTTTACCAAAAATTTAATGGAATAACTAATGTCATATCAGGAATATTTACCGATCGAATACTTGCCATTTTCATTAATTATCGTTTGAAAGAGGGGAAAATCTTCTTAACCAACATGGATTCGCCATCATCACCAAGAAATGGATCCATTGATGAAAAACCAATTAACAATGGTAAGTTTAAATACTTTGAACCTTTAATAACTTCTATTTATTTTCTATCAATTGGAATCGATGTAGTCACAATGACTCGACAAGACACTTTTATAATACTCAATACCGAAGGAATGTAAAGTTGCGATTACCTTGCGATGGTCATTGATTTATTTCATATTTTCTAGCAAAAACTGATTGTCTGGTTATCGACATAAGGCGTTAAGCATTTCAAATTGAGGGCACAGTCCGTTTAATTTTATTCTCTTTTAAGTCAGGCATGTTCGAAGCCATAAAATAGAAGAAAAACAGAAGAGAAAAAACAGTTTGAAAAATGTGTACATATATTGTTTCCAGTGGAATGATAAAAACCGAAGTGTTATCATAAAATAACACTTAAGAACTGATAAAATTGGACGAAAATGTCTCCTTATCCCCCACTTCCATCGATGCATGAACAAGAATCACATGAATGCGAAACAGAACTATTGACAAATGCAAAAATAAATGAGAAACGAGAATCATTGTGTTGCTTCTGGTTGATCATTCATGGCATTAAACCGAATGACTAATGCCATTGAATATTTATATCATTTATTTTTCGAATTTTGAATAATAACAAAAAATCATATAAATAATATTATGTACTTACCCACATTTGATATGTCACAGTTTTCAATTTGTAAACGAATTGCGAACTGAATTTAATTTTTTTATTCGAATTTCTTATCGTTTGCGACCAACAACTGGGCTATTCTAGAGAAAAAAAATGTCGTTTGACATTAGTCATTAGTCAATTCTCTGGCTATTTCATCATTGTGAGCTTGTACCAAAAATACAAAAATATCTTGAAATTGAGGCAAAAGTAACAGTTGCCGATTGTCGATTGATGGTTATTGGAAGATGTTTTTTCTTCAATTCTCTAAACAATGCATTATTCAAATCAACAAAT
>GL501427.1:741131-760980 GCA_000149185.1 Mayetiola destructor
CTGTGTTCCACAGTGTTATATTTTGTTTTGTCTGCGCTCATGATCAAGATCAAGAACAAACGACCTGTATACAACTAATCATTTTGACAAGTACACAAAAAATTGTTTGTAATCAAACTAATACCATTTTTTTGTGAACGATTTGCATTACGTTCGAGATAAAGAAACGGGTAAAATTATTGTATTTAATTGAAGGGAGCGGTTGTAAATTCATTCGAAAAAAAATTTTGTTCGAACTTAATCGGTAAGTTGTAAATTATACCAAACGAATGGGAATCACCAACATCAACCATTACTGAGTGATCACTGATGCGCCACCGAAAGCCGAATACGGAGCACGAAACTGCCACCAACAACAACAAAAATCATAATAATACAGCTGTAAACTGCAAAGTAGCGAACTTACGTTAGGCGATCAGCATTAAGCGTTTGCCGCTTAGCCACTCAGCCCGTTTATATGTATACTTACATATAATAATTGAGGTTTTCATAGAATACGTCATTCACAAAAAGAAAAAACAACCAAATTTTGTATGAAAATTTATAATCATTGAATTTTTATCTCGCGCTAGTCATTCAATCAAAGAAAATCAACAGGAATATTACCTGTCAGGTGGAATCCATTCTCGTTTACAGTTCTCGTTTGATCTTCAAAGTGAGCAGATGTTAGCGAACAGATAAATCTGTGATCGATTTGATCGTTATCAAAAGTTTCGTGAAAACAGTTGTTCACGGACGAAATTGTAGTACAAAAAGGGTTCATTTCGTCGAACATATATATCATTAGTAATTGATCCACTATTCACTCCATCATATCGGGCTTAAAAAAATTATTTTTTTTTCCTCTGAAAAATAAAGAGCTCGAGATCTGAGCCAAAAATTTCTCACATCGCATTTCATCGAATTTTGAATAGAAATAAGTTAAATTAACTCGACAGAATGGTATCAACGCGGAATCGAGAATTGATTACAAAATGTGAGTTCTGTTTTTGATTCATTTGCAAGAATATTGAATGTTTATCGCGAAAAAGAAAAAATACATGTCCGAAATATTGTTTAAATTCTTTTTGTCAATGTGTGCATTTCATTTCATAAATTCGTCGAACATCTGATCAAATTTCGTATACTCATTCACCATTCGTCGCGATATTTATTCAAAGGCGAATAAAAAACAAAAATATTTACAGAAATGCATATTGCATACGTACGCCATGTTTAGGTCGAATTGGATTGAATGTAAAAAGAGATTATTTGAAAAAGATTAAATTCCAAGCAATTGAAAATTTATTCGAAATTCAATCGGCGAATACATTTGAAATCATTAATATTTTAAACGAAATAAATAAATGAGATGTTGATTCATAATCTGTACAAATAAAACAAAAGTTTCTACGGCGAAATTCATAACGAAAAGCACAACGGAAATTGAAAATGCAAAATATAAAATTTCCGAAACTATTTTCATCAAGTATCAAGGTGATTACAAGCATAATGTAACGTGATTACTTGAAAAGCAATGCATTGTTCTCCGAATGAATTAGTGAGAGAATTAATGAAAAATGAAAATATTTCATGTTTATGAACTCTAGCCGATTTCCATTTAAGATTCGAATAGAATGCGGTTGTGCCGAAACAAAAAATTCTATCATTTGTATTGTTATTGATTCAAAACGTGCTTATTGTGCTTCAACGAAGCTGTGTACACTATGCACAGCGACTGACAATTATTATTTTGATCGGATTTGATGTATTATTTGTCTGTACAGAGCTACCTTTAGTCGCAACTTACGAAAAAAGTAAATTTTTTTTCCCAAAAACTTTCTTCCAATAATTTTTTTATGCTTTATATTTCTCGAAAATTAATTCATGGTAGCTAAAAGGCATTAACCTTTAATGGCTTTCGTATGTGTCCAACACCTGAAAAATGAAAAAAAAAAATAATCAAAAGTTGAATTCTGATATGATGAAAATAAAATTGGATAAAAAAATACGAGAAATTAAAAAAATTTAACTTCTATTAGCTTTTCGTTTTATCAAGTTAAAGGAGCAGACAATAAAAATTTTTATTCGGTCTGGCAAGAATGTATAAGAATGAATTATAAAAGCTTCATTGGATTCAAACGAAATGAATGAATCTAAAAATGGATTTATTTTGCTATAATTTTGCAATTTATTGTGTAGTCATTCTTAAATAAATTGCTTTGCAAATCATAAAGCACGCAAAAATACTTTTATGACTTTCGTTCTCCGGTCGAAATAGCTTCATCTGAAAAGCTATTAAAAAAAAATGAAAATGAAAATTGGAACAAATAATGATAGTAAAAGATAATAATTCAGAATTTGAATGATAAATAATCTTTTGTTGCAGGTTTTATAATACCCCAGCGGATCGTATCAGCGTTGATGGCATTTTCAGCTATTGCCCTCGCCTATATGCTTCGAATATCGCTATCATATGCGATCACACGAATGGTTCCACCGCCACATGCACATGAAAATGGTTCGATTGCCTTTAATCCAGATATTTGTCCACCATTTGAAGACGAAGCGGCAAATGCAAATAAAATGAACATAGCCCCAACTTCAACATCTACTGAAATATATGATTGGGATCAAAAGCTTCAAGGTCTAATTTTGGCCTCATTTTATTGGGGATATATTTTAACCCATATTCCAGGTGGTATATTGTCAGCAAAAATAGGGGGAAAATATACGCTGTTTCTCGGTGTTGCATTGGCAACTATATGCACTCTCGTTACTCCGTTTGCCATCCGAAAAGGTTTGTGTGTGTTTTGTTTTTTTTTTTTTTCATCTGAACAGTTCAATTTGTAATTTTCTGATTAAAAATAGGAGGATCAGACTATTTGATTATACTTCGGATAATCGTTGGTATGGGCGAAGGATTGATATTTCCATCGTGTAGTACATTATTAGCAGCATGGACCCCAAAAAAAGAGCGCAGCATGGCCTCAACAATTGTCTATTCTGGTGGAATGGTCGGTTCAATTTTTGGATCCGGCATTTCCGGATTTCTTATCAGTAGCTACGGTTGGACATCAGTATTTTATTGGTTTGGTGGTGTGTCTGTTATCTGGTGTGTCATTTTTGTGAGTAAATGATGTAATTGATGTCAATTCATAAGAGAATTCTTATGACAAGTAAATTATTATTGAATTTGTAGTGGTTAGTTTGCTACAACAATCCGGACAGTCATCCATTCATCACTGAACGAGAGAAAAATTTTCTGAAACGAGAACTCGGTGAATTGAAACGGCGTGACGATTTGCCGCCAACACCATGGCGTGCAATGTTAACCAGTCCACCAATGCTTGCGTTGATATCTGCCCAAGTGGGTCATAATTGGGGTCTTTTTATCATTATCAATGATTTACCCAAATACATGAATGACGTGCTAAGATTTTCGATCAAGGCAAATGGATATCTTACATCTGTACCGTATACTGTTTTATGGATTGTTGCATTATGCACTGGATTTTTGAGCGATATTTTGATCAAGCGGAAAACATTGGGCATTACAAATTCAAGAAAATTGTTCACATCGATCGGTAGGTTTCTCTTTCGAAAATCCCAATTGAATTCAACGATTCTGAAAATAAAAAATAAAAATATTTTTCTAATGCTTTTTCAAAAAAGCTGCCTTTGGTCCTGCTATATTCATCGTTATTGCATCGTACTGTGGATGTGATCGAATGACTGTTGTTGCAATGTTCACACTCGGCATGGGATTCATGGGCACATTCTATTCAGGATTCAAAGCGAACAATCTGGATTTAGCTCCAAACTACGCTGGGGTCATAATGGGGATTGCAAATGGTTGCGGTGGCTTAACAGGTGTAATTGGACCATATATTGTAGGACTTCTCACTCCGAATGTAAGTTGAAACTGTTCAATTTAAATTCTATAATAACATGCCTTCAAATTTTTGTCGTTAGTCTTACCTGACGGAATGGCGTATAGTTTTTTGGATAACATTCGCAATACTTGTCGTAACGACAATTATATTTAATTTATTTGCATCGGGTGAAGTACAGCCATGGAATATTCCCCAAACAATTCAAACGGCTGAACCAGAAGCATCGAAGGTGAATTATTCGGTGAACAATGGCAAACCAACAAAAGAAAATCCCATCTAAATTACAATTTATCTTCATAATATCGTATCATTATTATTATTATTATTATTATTATTATTATTATTATTATTAGGCAGATTTTACGTAAGTGATAAACTTGTGTCTTTCATAGAATAGAATTTTGGATCTAATAATTCAATGAATAAAACAATAAATGTTTTAATATGACACGATTAGCGAGGCTAAAAAATATTGATCATAAAATATGGCCAAACAAAGGGAATATAAAAACTGGACACTTCGAATCGTCATTGGTTTGCAATAAATCTGGAATGGAATGCGAAGTGTACCTGTTTTTCTTTCATTTTAGCTTGTATGTTGTATATGTGATTGAACGGCTCAACTCCAGTTTCAAGTTTGAAATGACTCAATTCCGAATTTATGTGAATTAATCTCATCACACTGACGATTGGCAATAAATATTTCTTGTGAATTTATTGCGATACAAACCGCTCTCGACTATTGCGCATGATGTATGTTGTATGATGAAGTCATGAATGTTGAAATAATTACCGTTCTCGGTTTCCATAAGTATTGTCGTAAATTTGACGATTGAGTTGAATAAGTTTCATTCAATTTTCCACAATTGAATGTTATAAATGACACTGTTTTTTGTTATACAGAAATAACCTGAAAAAGTAATGAATTAAAGGTCTCAAAATTAATACAAACAAACTCAATTTATTTCCGTTTTCGAGGAGAACCAATTGATGATTGATTTGTGCATAAAATAAGGACGTATAAAAATTAAATGTTTTTTTTTTTGGTTTAAATGTAAAGACGATCAAATTAAATATGTGCTTACATAAAATCCTAAGAAAATGAATTGCTTCAGCAAGGACTACAGACTATCGACTAATCTCGAATAAAAGCTACAGGTTACAGACTTATTATGATAAGTACAACAGTAATATGTGTAATTTCGTACAGAACGTAATATGTTACGTTGCAATATGTATATTCGTTATTTAACATGAAATGCCGCTGATTCAGGTTAAACATTAAACATGTTCCACTTAGTTCCGCAAACTGGAATGCACGAGTATAATAATAAATGGAAAACCGGTCAATTTCCCGATAAAATCGCAAAAGGTGAACGGGATTGCTTTCAATTCATGAGTCATAAAATCGTAATATGTAGGAACTCTCTTCCCGTCCCCCGCGTCACTCCTTTCATTTTATGGCATTAAACCATTCCAAAGCCTTCGGTTCCTTCACTGATGGCTAAAATCAAAGCTTTTTCAAAATACTCGTATTTTTCATAGTCCGGCAAACAAAGTTGATTAAAACAGGTATGAGCTGTTGGCAAGTTGCCAAATGTAGGTGCGGCTGTGATTTGAAAACGTGGATTCAGTTCCTGTAGAATGACGCGAGGAATCGAATGAAAGAATAAAAACAAACAGGAGCATTTCATTGCATTACGACCAGACAAACTCAAATGTAAAAACTTTTTTCGTGACTTCGCGGAATGATAACTTCACAATAATAATAATTCAATTGAAGAACATTTAAATAATCGTGAAAATGAACAAAATGTGTTTAAAGAAATATTATTTCGCAAAGTCACGCAAAAAGTTTTTGCATTCGGGTTACTCTGATCACGACATCTTTTTCTTTTCATGGAATATAATCGGGACATTGATTTACGAAAATATGTACCTGGAATCCGCCTGGTGGTAGTTGAGAACACCCGGTTGTAAATTGTAATAAGCGTGCCATTTCTGTTTGACTGAAATTGCTGACTGCCGTCCAAAACCAGCCAAGTACTTTTCGAAATTCTGGCGAATTGCCATTGACAATATGATGACTGCGAAAATCACTAATCGAATATTCGCCAGTGCCACACAGCAGTAGTTCAAGTTCATTTTCATCGAAAATGCTAAGTAAATTATCCGGAATAATTCCATTTAAACCTTTCAAAAAGCTTTCGATCTCATTTCGAACATTGTTACAAAGGCGTTGCTGTGCCAAAGCATCCAGATACTAGAACAGAAAATTTATGATGATTACAATGCAGCATTTCATTTTACAATCTTGAAATCTCAGGATTTAAGAGTTTAAAATTCACCTGATTTTTAGTTTCGTTTGTAACACGAATTTTTGCTCCATTTGGTATAAGTTCAACAGTTTTTGCCAATTGCCCGCTGGCATCGTAAACATCTTCAGTGAAATACAATTCTAAATTATCGCTGGCATCGAGATCTGTGTCCAAAATGTATTTTATTTTCGTTAGATACAAATCCGGATCGTCTTGTTCGAAATATTTGTAATGGACTCTCAGCCCAATCAATTGGGCCAAAAATGAACGAGTAAAACGAGCCCGAACCATTTGCCGATAAGAGCCACCCAAAGCACTTTCGTATAAACATTTGGCAACGATTTTTCCAGCAAATTCGAAATGTTTTAGTTTTAATGAAGTCGGTCGATTTGGATTTGGATGCACTAATGCTTGCCGCTTATCATAAAAACCTCCAAATAAACCACCGCGAGCATCGAATAAAGCACAACACACCAATTCAAACCATTCACGACGTAAACCACCCCAATCGATACCTTGCTCATTCTGAAAAGTCACTTCAAAATTACCGCACCAATCTGATACAGAAAAACCCTTAGTCGCTTTCATGCTTGACTCCAGTATTTTTTCCCTGTTTACTTTTAATGATAGCTTTTCATGATAAAAATTTGCATGGTATTTTCTAACTTCATGGTAAAAGAAATCCTACACGGAAAAAAAAAAAAATGCACACCAACAAATTGAATAAACATTTTTTAAATCATAGAATATATTGAGTGTGCTCTTTACCTGTTTGTCTTTGAATGTTTCGCTGCCTCCAATATTTTTCAACAAAAAATGAGTAAATGTAGCTGCAATGATGTTTCTGTCTTTTGAAGCCATTTCGATTTTTGGCTGTGTTCCATCGTCAATTATGAAAATTGGACCATATGGGCTTGCATTTGATGGTGGCAGGAAAATGAACTGAAAATATTATTTAAAATAATGTAGGTTTAAATTTAAATTTTTCATTCTTGTCTGAAACGGCCGTCGGTTGTTTTACCTTTGTTGATGGGCACAAGCGGAATGTGGCAATGCGTTTCGGAATGAACTTTAAAATCTTCTCTTTGATCGTTATCTGAAAGAAAAAGTGAATTTTATTAAGATTTGCTTCACACATTTGATGGGGTTTACTCACCTGCTTTGGTCCGATATAACAAATCACTTTTCTAGCTTTATTTTTTGGCTGGGAAAATACATTCAACAATTTGGCCTCATAACAGATATTTCGTCTGGATATATTTTTATGCACCAGTGTGGTATCGCTGCTGCTTAAAACAATTATATCAAAATCTCCATTGGGAATGTTACGACCTTTAAACATTATGCCAGCTCGTACGCAAACTGGTTCCGGGAATAATATGGTCACTGAAATGCGAGCATTCACTTTATCGTATGATAATTTGATAGCATCACAAAGTTTATCATCGATTATATCATTTAAATCGTATATATTTATTTGGAAGTCCTACAAAAAAACGGAAATGGATATAAATTTATCTGAAAAAAAAATTTTTGTTCTCGGGATGAAATCAAAGATTAACGCCTTACCCGAACAGCGTCCGCATCATTATCAAAAACGCAACCATTGCCATATTCATCACGCGGTTCGATATATAATAGTGTAATAGCGCTGGCACAACAAACAACCGTATTCGCTGGCCGAATTAAACGTGATTTGCATGCATCAATCGGACCAGGCAAAAAATTTCGAACAAATGGACTTCCGGCAATATGATTTGATCCGATCATCACAGATATTTTATACTGACCCGCAGTTCGGACAGTGAATTTAACTTTAGCAACATTTGCATTGTTTGGATTTGTCTCGGAACCGAGTTCACTGAGGACCACCACCTGTAAACAAAATGAATATACCTCAGTTAATTAATCATCTATCATTTATTATGAAACCCAAATCAAAACAAACCTTTCTCGTTCCTTCAGTTACTTCTACAAAAAATTGATCGGTATCACAGATGGGATAAGGTTTGCCATTGCGTTGAAAAAATCTTACTGTAAAGATCATGGTATCACCTACGACATGCGGTTCAATCCAATCCCAGATCACCTTGCAATTGGCGGGCATTAAATATTTTCCGGTTACATATTGAAGCAATGAATTGCGTGCTTCAGGCGCTAACGATGGCTGTGTAACAGCTGCAAGTGTAATGAGACCAGCAAAAGACATTGATACAACGAGTACATCGCCCCATGTCCATGCATCCTGATGTTGACTTGATTTTACAATCGTTGTCCACAGTTCAGCTTTCAGTGATTCCAATTGGGATTTCGATGTTGGCAATTTTTGTCGAACTTTCGACCAAATACTTGAATCCTTTCCCAACACCTTACTTGCTTGTGAATCTTCCAGCCAATAAACATCTTCCAATGAGGACACTTCCAACGATAGCAGCCTAAAAATCAATTCATTATGACGCAAACAAATCCAATTACTATTTATAATTATTTGCACAAATGCGTGTCACCATTGAGTATATACTATGGTATATGTATGGGAATGGAGGGGCTTTTTTGAAGACTTGACGAATTCGAAAACAATAATAAAATGTCAACCGAGGTCAAAGTGAATTCCTTCAAATGATAAAATATATTTTTGTATGTAATTGGTTGGTCTATTTAAGTATTTCATACCGCGTATAATGATGTTCTAATCGATTTTCCTTCAGCCATTCACGCAATATTAGTTTTTGTTGTAAATGGAAGGCGGCTCGTTGGAGTCTTTGCTCCTCACCAGGCGGTAAATCGGGCAATCGTTCAGGATCAGCACAGCTTGACAATGAGGAAATTCCTTTGTAGAACGAAAAATAATTGGCAAACTTACATCAAATTACGTATCGACCGAAAATTATGTATTTCATTATTCTGAAGGTGCGGTAAATTATTTTCATCGAATTAAGCTCATTTTTGGCTCAAGATAATAAGTACATATGTAATATATTTAACACACTTTCCATAATAAAAATTAAGGTAATGCTTAAAAGTGGACGAATTACGTGAACAAAACTCTTCAATTTCGACAAAATGAAAATGAGAGACTTTGTTCTGCATTTTGCATATTCATCAAATAAATTTTCATTTCAAATCACGAACCTGATGATATTGACAACGAACTCCGAACTGTTGTCATTGCAATCGAATTTATTTCACAATCAGGCGACCACATTTTGAATTTTCCTTTGGATTTCCGATTCCGGAAAAAATATGACTTTTTTTATTAAAATAAAATAAAATCGAATTTTTGCTTTGATTTGTTTCGTTCAATTCACGTTTTACGAATTCCGAATTTTATTAGTTTTTTTATGATCCGAAACTGTAATAATTTCTTTTTTACTTCATGGTCCATTTGAAATGAAAAAACAATTGTTTTTTTATTATTATTTTATCGACTATGAAACGTTCAGTTTTTCCATTTTTCGCTGTTCGGATTAATTCGATTTGATTTGATTCGGTTTGATGAAGAATACTCAGCGATTTCCAAAATATGAAAAAAAAAAAAAGAAAACAGTTCCGATTTACAGGTTCACGATGATTAAATTGTAGTTTCGAATACTATTTTTGTATGTCAACATATAAAGCAGACACATAAGCGATGAGCAGTGAGCAGCAATGAACATGTGCATAAATAAATTATTATCTACAAGCGCATGTATTGCGATGCAAAATGAAATATAAAATATCCCGTAAGATAAAAACTCTCCTCTCACTCTCTTCAGGTTGTATATGTCTGAGGTTCACTTCTGACAATCGTCTACCTATATCTATTTAATGCTGTCTCCTTCTTCTTTTTTCGTCTGGGAAATAAAGCTTTCACTTTCGATTTTTTATTTTTCTTCTTTTCATCTCCAATAATAAAAATACAAATCAAATTCGACACGTCTATTTAAGAATATTTATGCTATAAAATTGGAAAAGTTCATTTCGCAAAAAAAAAAATGATGAAAATATCAGATTGAATAAAGATTTAGTTAAATTTTTCGATTCGAGTGCAAAATGAATGAAAATAATAATAATAATAATATTGCAGTGTTGCAATCAGGGATTATTGTAATACACGACCGAATTGTTAAAAGGCTAGTTGTTGACTAAATCATTAAACGCCAGTCATTCCACAAACAACGAACAAGAAATTTATCCATTTTAGTTTTCAACATTGAATAGGTGAAATGCAACTTGATTGTATTGTGTTATATCCGTTTTTATAATTGTATCTGTAGGCAATCACAAACGCCATTGATTTCGTGTATTCATATTTGTATGAATAAGGACTTTGTATTTGTTCATTCTTTATCCTGTTCAAAGCGACGACATAACGCAACCGTTTGGCAAACGTTTCACTTTTTATTTTGCTCACAGTCGACCATCCAAAGTGTATACATATGCATTTTTTACATTACTTTTTCTTCATCGTCGTTCGATGTGGCATTCCATGTTCCATGTTCCATGTAACGCAGAATCAGAATACCTTTATATAATATATTTTTGGCACTTTGGTCTCCAGTGTTTAGTGTTTACTATTCAGTCTACAGTTTTTATACAGATGTGCGGTTCTGTTTATATTTGAAAGCAATATTATATTTCGATACTGAAATTCGTTCGACCGAAATGAATGAGGGATTCTTTGTTTGGTAGTTACCCATTGTTGTTCGAAGTTCGAAGGAGTCCGTACGCAAACTCCAGAGAAAATACGTCATAAAGCAGTTTGTATGCGTTTTAATGAAACATATATTGCCGTTCCTAATGTGCATCCATAACTGGTCATATGTATAGTTTTTGTTTGTTTTGTATATGAGTGAAGATAAGAGAAAAAAGGCATCCGAATATGACCAGATGACCGCATACGAGCATATTCAATTATGGTTGTCCTGATTTCTGATTTTCATGTCATTACGTTATGGAATTCAGTATTTAGTTCGAATACTATATGGAATTTCAACTCTGCATCTCTGTTTGAGATTATGTATGAACAAAATCAATATCATATGCAGCAGATCTCTTCTTCTTGATTTTTTTTCATCGAATCAAAAGTAGAAGTCAAAGTTAAAACAGGTTAAAACAGGATGCGTAATGCAAAATGTTGATTACAAATTTCATGGTTAAAAACTAATCATTGAACAATGAACACATTGAGAACGTGAAAAAGAGCAGGTGGTTTGTTGTTTGCTTGCACTATTTGTGAATCATTCAATGAAACCGCATACCCGAAACATCAACGAAACTTTTGCCTAACAATCCATTTAATAAAGTAATCCACGAATGAATTGTTGGCACAAAAGTACGCCTATTTAGAATTGTAGGAATGCTTACCTCGTTTACGGAATTCCTCTTTGTATTGCTGCAAACGATTTTGTTCAAGCCACGCTTCAACATGAACATGCTCATCGCCATGGGGAAATTGGAAGTTTTCCCAAACACAAATTATTAATTTTGTCAACGAAACGGATAAAATTAAAGTGAAGAAAAGTGCCGCAGATATTTTCAACCAACGGATAATCATCATTTGATCACAAACTAATTTGTTTTATTTTGTGTTTTATTATTACGTATTGATTGCATTCACTTCAGTTCATTTCATTGATAATGGCATTTCCGCATATGAAAAAATGAAAAGAGCGGGGAAAACTTTTGTCACTTTCACTTGAATTCTGACTTTTTCAAACGCAAATTGTTGTTTTTGTCTAAATGAAATTGGAAAGTATTTTTGTCCAGTTAAATCAACACACGAAATTGTCATACGAAGAATTCCTTCAGTTTTAATTCCTACATTTTTCTCTCATATATGTTTCCATATATTTTCACTTCACTCCGAAAGCGAATGGAAAAGTGCTCCATCGCTTTCGTCATTCTGTTCTCCACTGAATCAAAAACAAATGAAAAATCCAAACACCAATGCATAACAGGGACATGTGTATGTTTTGTATCGATCGTCGTCGGTTGTCTCATCGAAGGGAACGAGGATATTATTATATTATTTGGTATACATATAACAAGAGAACTGAGCAATCGTATTTCCGTTGAATGTTTCTGAATGTCTGGTATTCGCCAGTTCTAATTGTGATAGCCTGTTCACACGTTGTTGGCTGTTGAATGAGCGATTACATCGAAAATGTCATCTATTTTGGAGTGGAATTGTTTCCTTAGTGTATGTGTACAAATTCAAACCCTTTTCCGTTATTTATCACTTTTTCGTGTATCGTTGGATATATTTTTGATCTTATTCGTTCACATGTGTTAATTCATGTTTTTTTATATGCCCACCAAACGGGCAATGCCCAATCAGCAATACAATATTCGGAATGATAGATATTTAAAAAAAAAAATCAATTCACCTCGCTTTCATCAATCAAATAGATTTGCTTGTCATTTTTGAAGTTTTGTAAATTTGGTTTAAATATCATATTTAAAATCGATCAATGTTCCATGTTCCAATGTTTCATTGTCAATCATATCGGAAAATAATTACTCGCAAATAGTCAGTTTTGAGTAGACACTCATTGAAGATGAATGCATAGCATTCGAAATTAAAATTTTCAGTAAATCTCAATAAAAGTATATTTGGGTATAAAAACATTCAAATAACATATAATACGGTTAATCGATTCGAAACACCTTCAGACTCATCATCATCATAATTTATTTTCATATATTAAATGTTCCGAATTTCATCGAAATCGGAGTACTTTTGTTTTTTTTTTTAAATTTTTAAAATTTTTGAACCCTTATCGCTGTTCTAATTCAAGAATCCATAGAGTTTCAAAACCTCACCAATTTTCTATTTAAACATGGTTGAGAATATTGTGAGCTGTCACTATCGTAAATTGAACATGTTCTCATAACAGATTTGCGTAAAATGGACTCACAGACTCGAATAAATCGTTCAAAATTGGACTTTTAAAACAGCCATTTGAAACGTAGTCGCGGCTTACATTTGTAAAAAATAATTTTTCGTTATTGTTAAATTTCAATTTTTATGTTTTATTTCAAAAAACTCTCATGAACTTCGAAATGATATTATTATGTATATACTGTTCATATGAGATGAAAAAAGACGTCAAAATGGTACGGAGATAACGCTACCGATGTTGTTTACATCTAAATTCTCTTTTTTCTGTCATCATCTGTTTTTTTTTCTTCATTTTTTTACTTTGAAAAAAAAACTCGATTTTTGTCGACATTCATTTAAGAGTGTGATTATTGATTGTTGATGATAGTCTTAAACCATTTATAGTAAAAATTTACATGATTTTTCGGGAAAGAGTTGACAAATCATAACAAACCCCCTGCCATATCGCAATAAATTAAACACTTCCTTGATAAATGCTAATAAGGTCACAATGCGTCGAGGCCAAGTTCAACTCCAGCGATGATTTCGCAATTAATTTTCAGTACACTAAACGATTAAAAACAATAATATTTTGAAGTCATTGAATGTTAATGTTATGGTTTTGATTTCGATTTTTGTTGTTGTTGCGCTGTGAACGTGTAGAAAAAATCCATGGCGAATCTCGTTTCTAAAGTAACTTTATCGAATTTCGAGTTTATTAAGCAACTTGGGCAAGGAGGCAAGCAATATGCAGATTTATCATTCTATTAATTGCATTCAAATCAATCAAATGCAATATTTTTCACAGGTTTTGGTACTGTCTGTCTTTACCGAAGGAAAGATGCGATTTCCAATCAATTATATGCAATAAAAGAAATAGAAAAGAATTTCGATTTAGAACGGCAGGTAAGCAAACTGCATTTCGAATTGCAATAATTATTATTTGAACTGTTTATTTCTTCATAAAAAGATATTAGAAGAGATCAGTGGAAAACCGTTTTTGATAACAATGTATGATGCATTTCAGGAGCTTTCAAAATTTTACATAGTATTTGGTATGGCTGTCGAATCAAAGAATAATTTTTATAATATATTGTAATGCATAATTTTTCTTTTATTGAATAAAAATATGTTTCAATTCAAATTTGCGCACACAGAGTATATTGATAGAGGCGATCTATTTGCGCATTTGCAGGAATACGGAACATTAACCGTAAATGAAACGCGTTTTATCGTAGCAGAAGTCGTATTAGCATTGGAAGAGCTTCACAAATTGGGAATTTTTCATGGTGATCTAAAACCAGAGAATATTTTGATCGATGACAATGGACATGTAGTGCTTACGGATTTTGGTTTTTCCGAAAAAATCAGCGGTCCACAAATCCGAAAACCATTTCATGGTCATAGAGGATCTTTGGAATATATGGCGCCGGAGGTGATGGCATATGATAGGAAAAAGATCGGTTATGATTTCAGTGCTGATTTGTGGTCGCTTGGAATTTTATGCTATGAACTATTGTCGGGCACAATACCGTTTAAAGTCGAGGTTGAGAATGAAGACGAAAGGGAAAATGAAGAGAATATAAAAGCATTGGAAACAGAAATTCAAAAGATGGAGCCACCGATGGAGTCCATATCAGACGAAAATGCTAAAGATTTGATTTCAAAACTATTGAAAATAAATCCATCACAACGAATTGGTATGAGTATGGTTGGTGGTTGTAAGAGTTTTTTGAATTATTCTCACGAATTGCCCAGAGTTGATCGTGATAATTTTATATTTTTAGGAATTGTTGATATAAAAATGCACCCTTTTTTCGTGACCATAAAATGGGAAGATCTAGCCAAAAAATTAATTGAATCACCCCTCAAACTTGCCAAAGAAACAGATCAAAGTGACACAGATCAAAGTGACACAGATCATAGTTAAAAAGATTTATTATATATGTATTTGGATTTGAATGCATAATACGAAAATCACACACTATGCGACATATGCCGAATTGATAAGGCAATTATGGGGGCAAAGTAAATACACGAGTTCACTTAACGACGGAATGGTTTTGTTTTAATCATTTCTTTTTCATTATTCTGTTATTTTTTTTTATTGACAATTGGTTTGCTCCTTTTATGACTGTGCTATTGAACCTCCTGGAGTGATTCATTGACTGGAATCGATTTAATGATATATAAATACATATTGAAGTTTCTTTTTCAAGAACAATACGGAATTAGTTTTTTGGGCCGACGAAACACAGTTCGAGTTTTATAGCAGACAAACAACTGACAATCGGCTTATTGACTCGATTTCGGAATTATTATTTTATTATTTTTAGAAGGAGATAAGGGCTTGCTTAGCAAATATGGCTTCAATTTTATTTTTACTCATTTTCATGGATTTTGTGACGTAAAATATTCACTCCTGCAATGATTTTTTTCTTTCCTTTCGCGTTTGTTATCAGAATATGATGTGATAACCTTCATTTGAACCATTCCATGTGACTTATATACTTATTCCCATTATTATTCATACTGATTCATAATAATTCAAATATTGAGTATGACGACAATGGCCTGTATAACGGTCACAATAGATTCTGTACCTTATTCAGTCGATATAAGGCTACAATTCAGTGAGCATCGAAATAGGATTTTGTCCAGCGACAAAACAGTTTTCGACAATGATTATTATTGTTAGATAAAGAAATACAAAATTGTTCACGTTATTTACGAGTGTTTATGTGCAAAAATATTAAAATGGTCTACGACGGTTGGTCATTGGAAATGGACATTCTAGCTAAGGATGAGTGGTATTTGTGGGACGATTTCGTGCATTTTGTTCGCTCTCGTTTGGGCCAATTATCATTTACATATGATCGCCGTGCGATTCGCCAGCAAATGGATTTACCACGTTCAATGCGACAAATCCATCAACCATTTTCCATTTCGAGTAGATTTCCTGTCAATCAAATTCTGATCAATACCAGTTTCGAAATTGATCTATGTATTCGTCGCATTTTGTCAGCCATTGATATTCCAGATTTTTCGGATTATTCCAGCTGTACCAGTGATGTAATCGCTCTTTACAACAAATCAAAAGAACTTTATTATTATCATTTGAATGAATTGTATGAGTTGACCAATTTCTCTGATAATCTTTTGGCTGAAAAAGGCGTTTTTAATCGCCAAAGTTTTGAAATTCGTAACAGTTTGAAATGGAAAGAGCCCGCCGCAAATAATGTCAGTTCCAAGTGACAATAATTTCATAACATCATTTGATTGTATTTGATTTTTGATTCAATAAATGATAACAACAACATGATTACATTATGTATTTTGAAATATATTGATAAAAGTTTGTTTCTTTTTTTTTTTTTTGTTTTGTTTTTCTTATTTTTCTTCCGGCTCGTGTGAGTGTATGCGTTAAAAACCGTTTGTTTTCGTTCTGCTTTTGCCCCTTTTCGTTTTGTTTGACATTGATAACGGTGCGGTTGTTTGACATTGATAATAAACTCTAATTCATTTCTTTTTCTTCAAAATTTTGTTTAATTTTTTTTCTACCACAGTAAAAGACAAAGACACTCCGAAAACAATTCACAACAATTTTTTTTTCTAATATTCAAATATTTACATCGCAATTTTGAATATAAACAAATAAACAAACAAAAAACCGATCGAATTGATTTTAATTTAATTTCCTAATGATAAAAACACTTGATGCATTGATTCGAATTGATGTCATCTAAATGGTAACTTTGCTGAATCATTCAGTGAATATAATATCCGGAATTTAATACGTTTCTTCAGTGTTGCATTCGCCTTCCTCATGGTCAAATACTGTGAAATAAAAACAAAAAGAAATTATCTTTAGTTGCAAATATTTCCCACAAAGGATAATGGGTAATAATTTCAAAGACCAAACGATCTACATACCTTCACATGCGTTGCAATATTTCCTTGGAGGAGGGATGACGCGCTTCTTTGTACCATCCGAATTCCCATTGTTTGTGATCGGGGCTACTGTGTGCATCGGACTACTTTCTGATGATTGAACTGGACAGTCATCGGTATCATGTGCATCGAAAACTATGGAAATCGGAAAAAATTGTTTAAAAAATGTATTAAAAATGCAATTTAATGTTAATGATGTACTCACTGTCACAAATATCGCAGAATTTTCGAGGCGCAGGTTTCCTTCTGATCGGTACATCGAAAATTGGATTTCTGTAGATTGAAAGATAATTAGAGACAAATTCAGAAGTATTATATCACAAATTTAGGTAACTCAGTAGAACATACTTGAATGGTTCGGCCGATCGAATTTGCTCTTTCAGAGCCTCGTTCTTGCGTTGCATATCAGCAATAATTGAATTCAAAAATGATATTTGTGCACCGGGTTCACCATCACCCAGAAAGTCTTCCTGTTTGACCGATGCTGTTGCTACCGTTGTTTCAGCCACTGCGATCAGTCGATCCTTCTCTTTCAATAGTGCTTTTAATGAAATTATATCACCTTCTAATTTCTTATTGGCCAATAATAGTTCAGCCTCACGTGTTTTTAATAGACGAGCGGCTTCCTCATCGTTGGATTGAATTTGTGATAATTTTGAAAAATTTTCAGTTTGTTCTTTTAATTTCTCTTCGCCATCCCATAGTTTCAATGTCATTTCTTCGATTTCTTTTTGTTTGGCTTTCAATTCATTTGATATTTGTTCGATTTCATCGAGTGAACGTTTATTTTCCAATTCCTTCTCCTCGACAATGCGCATTAAATTCGTACTTAATTCGGCGCATTGTTTTTTCAGTTCGTCGATTTGGCTGTTCAGTTCGGTGATATTTGTTTCTTTTTGTCTCAACTCTTCGGATTTATCTTTGAGTTCATTTTTCAAATCATCTGAAAGGTTAACCGACGGTGCCAATTGAGATACTTTTTCTTCCAATTCTTTAATCTTTTTATCCTTCTCAATCGATTCGTTAACCGTTAATTTTATCAGATTTTCAACTTCTGTTTTCGCTTGTTCAGCATCAACCTTATATTTTTCGAAATTGACTTTGATTTCCATCAATTGGTTTTCGGTGTTAGTTTTCAAATTTTCGCTTTCATTCAGTTTGACCATTTTGTCATCAATTTCCTTCTGCATATTTTCCATTTGGTCCGTGGCCGTTGTTAGGCTGTTGGTTTTTTGTTCCAATTGTTGCTTCAATTGATCGATCTCCTTCAGTTTTTCGGTCAATTCATCGATTTGTCGTTGTGATTCCAAATTCTTATTCACCAAGTCAACTTGTTCATCTTCAGTGTCCCGGAATGTTTTGTCAAGAGTTTTAAATTTAGTTTCCAATTCAGCATATTTGGCGTTAAGTTCCTCGTATAAGTTTGAAATTTTGGTCTTCGATTGCGTGAGTTCAGTGATTTGCGCTTGGAGTGTTTCGGTCGTGGTGGATTTTTCTCTGGATATACCTTTTAGCTCACTTTGGGTCGCTCTCAATGTTTCTTCAAGACTTATCATGGTCTTGATCTTTTCAGTCAATTCATTGTTAACTCTTTCAATTTCGCTGCTCTTGGCCTGCAATTGGTCAGTCAAAATCTGTTCGGTTGATTTGCTAATGGCTTCGATATTCTTTGCTTGGTCAACCTGTTCATTATATTTCGATTCCAATTCATTCATTCGACTTAGCAACGATGCAATCTCTTCGCTTTTCTTTTCAATAGTTTCATTTGCGTTCTTGATTTGTTGATTTAGATTTTTGGCTGTATTTTCCAGATTATCAATCGATGACCTGTATTCACTAATTGCTTGATGATATTCAGCGTCTTTATCTTGTTGAGCTTTGACGAAATTCTCTCTTTCGGTTCTAATGACCGCTTTGGATGCCTCAATTTCATTTCTCAACGAATTCAGTTCCATTTCATAGGCGTCTTTGATTTGAGACAATTCCAAATTGAGTTCATTCTCGCGATCAATTTTTTGTGCGGTAAGCGAATCAATTTCGTCTCTCAATTTTTGCCATTGTGAATTACTTGCGGCAAGACTCTGTTGGCTTTCGTGTAAACGTTTTTCCAATTTCAATTTCGTTTCATTTGATTGATTGACCAGTTCATCGTACTGCAACTGTTTCGATTTCAATTCATCAACTAAGCGACCAAGTTCGCTGCTCGTGTCTGACGACGATGTTTGCAGTAATTCTGTATTTTTTTGCATTTGTACCTTTTCGGCTTGGAGTTGCTCTTGTTTTTGTTCGGCAATTGCAAGTTTACGCTCCAAATCAGCAAAATCAATTTGAGATTTGGACAATTCTTCGGATTTTTGTTCCAATTCAGAATTTACTGCTTGCAGTTTATTCTTAAATTCATCGATTGAGGCTTTGTTTTTTTCAGACTCTGCATTCGACTGATCTTGTAGTTGATCTAATTTCTGTTTCAATTCTTTCAATTTGCGCTCTTTTTGTTCATTTTCATCATTCGATGATTCCAATGAGTGTTGCAATTCACCCAATTTCGTTTTAAATTCGTTGTTTGCTTTATTAAGTTCTTCGATTTGAGTCTTTTGGTTTTTGATCACTGCGCTCAAGCTATCAATTTGGGAAGAGCCCTCGGTATTTGCTTCTTGGAATCGTTTTAACTTTTCGTTCAGCGAATCAACCGTTGCCTGATTAGATTCCAGTTTGGTTTTGAACTGAGAAATTTCTCCGGTTAAATTATCATTTTGCTTCTGAAGTTCGATGTTTGTATTGTGAGCATCATTCAACGCAGTTTTGAGACCATCAATCTCTTTAGCTTTGTCACTAAGATCCTT
>GL501427.1:789616-806525 GCA_000149185.1 Mayetiola destructor
ATCTTCCTTTTTATTTGCGTCCTTAAACAATTTTACAATTGTTTTCGCGTACCATAAGGATAATTGCAGTGAATTTGGTATGATTTTGAAAGCGAGAATTAACAAAACCATTAACAAAATAATGATAAGTAAGATGTTTGAAATATGCAATTCAAATATGATGAATTTCTGCCCCTCATCAATGTTGCTTCGTTGGAGAATTTCTTTAAGTTCTTTCAATGAAAAGAAATCTTTCATCATTGTTGCTTTGTTTAATGAATCCAACTTGTGTTACAAATGTCGTCCGAAACTCGAGAAAATTAGAAATGAACTGATGCGTTTCTTAAATAATGCTTCGCCCTCTATCCTTTATGCAAGTACAAAAAGGATTTTCTGTTTGGGATATTTTTGACAGCTAAGGTCTCATTCAAGTAAATGTATTCCAGTCAGTTTGTTCAAGGCGAAAATTTTAAAAAAAAAACCGAAACTTTATCAATTTTGATTTATTTATTTGTCAATGAGTGAATTCAAATCAATGACTGGATCCTAGTTACATGAATTGTCAATAAATAAATCAAATCGTGCTATTGCGGCTAATAAACGAACTACTCAAAACGTAAACCTGTTGAAGTGATAAGCTCATGTTCGGTATTTTTCTGATTTCACAACAACATGATGTAAACATCAATCGCCATCTGGTGGCAATGATATATATCTGAATCGTGTTTTGACCTAAAATATTTATACATGAATCATATATTGGATTCAGTCATTGATTTAAATTTAAAGAAAATTTGCATTTCGATTTGATTATCAATTATTTGGGAATGCGAACTTTATCGGCTATGCTAGACTGGATGATGTTTTTAAAATGTTCCTTCGCCCTCTATACAAGTACAAACGGTATTTTATATTTGGTATATTTTTGTTTATTTGACAGCCAAGGTCTCATCCAATTTATTTCGAAGCAAAAATTTAAAAAAAAATGAAACTTTTTCGATTTTGATTTTTTTATTTGTAAGAAATTGTAAATTTGAAAGAATTCAAGTAACAATTCAGATTAAAAACTCTTTCGCATTTCGATTTGATTATTATTTTTTGGTAAATGCACACTGGATTGGCATTGTTATACTGGATTTTCCCGTACGATTTCCCTACTTCTTCGAAACATTTGCCCATCAATGTCCAATTTTCATGTTTCAAGATTTTATTGGCAACAAGCACCAGAACGCAAATTCCAATAATGTCAAGGGTGAATGATTTATACGCCCTATTCAATGGTATTTCGGTGGTTCTGCATTGCCGCATCGACTTTCGAGAAAATAAATTGCCTCATGGCTCCTGTTTAGTTGCTTGTTCAGCTGATTCGATTCGAGTATAAAATTTCTTCCTTCATTTTGCAAAGCTTCAAATGAATTGGAATTTTTTTCGAAAGAAACTTTGCTTTTTATGTAAATTTGCAAATGACTTTTCATCAGTTGCTTTTCAGAAAACATAAAAAATCAATCAGTTTAAACCTTTCACATGCAATTTATTTTTTGTCCTTTAATTGACACGTGCCTTAATTTGATTTTTGGCGAAAATTCGTTTTTTTCTTCGTTCCCAGTCAAAAAGAATTGTCAACACAAAAAGAATTATTTATTTTAATTGAATTGCAAAACAAATATGCGTTTCGACTTTCAAAGTATTATCGTAAATAATATAATAAAATATTTAATTGAATGAATTAAACTCAATAAAATAGTAATCGTTTATTATTTAGAACCGCAGGCGGCTGCCTTTAACATTCAAAATTCTCAATTCTTTCAATCGACTTGAAATAAATAGAGCAAATTGAACGAGATTTGCTCTTCAAACTTTTCAATGAATGTAAAATGTAAAAAAGAAATTTTCCAAAAAACAAAAACTATTGCTCCATTTAGCGTATGACGTGTGTATCGTGGATGGAACGACGACAGCTGAAAATACAATCTCCGGTTTTCGATGTTTTTGTTTGGTCAAAACATTCCCATAAGGCATGCAACTATTTTGGTCATATGTAGAAAAGAAAGAAAGGTTTCAGCAAGTATTTCAACTTCAATATACTATAATACATGAACATGATGAGAAACAAATAACTGTTTTCACAACAGATTCACAATGTTTACCGCAATTATGATAAAAATAGTTTAATAGTTTATTTATTTTCCCCTCATCACTTTGTTTATGTGCAGTGTGTAATACGGGCCACTATTTAGAATTCGGTCAAATTTATTTACATTCAATCGCTTTCGATGAGCAACTGAATACTGAAATCATTGTGAGTCTAATTCTCCAATGGCGTCCCATACTATAAATGGCATATGGTTTGATTCAATTGGCTTAATTTTACGAATTTCATGATGAGCAAAATTTAAAAAAAGAATTCCCGATTAAACATTGAACATCACACGATTTGTATGATATTCTCCGCTCTTCTTAAGAAATCATTTTTTAGCGTTTGCTCATGCAAAAAATAAACATCGCATTTCGCACAATGTATACATAAAGTATGAGTCATGGCACCCGCTGCCAAATGTCCGTTGCTGCATACCTTCAAATCTTTTTTTGCATGTAAATACGCGAAGCGAAATAAGAAACAAAACACAAACGGGCATTCTGTTGTATCAAATGAATTTCCGCTTGTGCAAATAGAACATAATTCACTTTATATTGCGTCCCAAATGCCAATCCGCGAATTCGGAGACAGTGAATGAAAAGAAAAAGGGAATTGATGTGTGTGTGTGTGTGTGTGTGTGTGTGTGTGTGTGTGTGTTCTGTATGTTTAATGTTTATGTCAATGTTTGGCGTTCATTTTTTTGCTGTGCCTGACTTTGAACTGCTATTACACACATTCAACATTCAAATGCAAGTATGAAACGGTTGGGCCCGGCATGAGTAAGACCTTATGACGCTTATGAGCGTAAATTGAGCTTAACGTATTTAGCATAAATTTCCATTTGTTAGTCAAAATTCCGAGTTAAAAATGGCCCTTCGATTCAAACGTTTTCGCCACAAAATTAAATACGAACAAAACCAAAAGATTCAATCGAATTTCGTTATTGAAAACATTAAAGTGGCTTCTAATACTTGTGTGTTGTATTGTCATCATGAATCAATCTTTCGATAAACTAATAGCCGAACGACGTCTCTTTCGTTCAAATGGGGATTTTCTTTTGTGTTTGCGCCCGTTATCCTATTGGGAAAATCGATAGCCTCGTGTGTATAGTGTACAGTACAGACGCTAAGACTTTATTTGTTTGTAAATTTCTTTTTGTGTCTGCACGCCGAACGAACAAATTAATGTCATTGCACGAAACATTAAACCTTTATGATGTTTGAATTGCCAATCGAAAAACTAATATTGTTCTTTTTCTCTTGATACTCTACACTGCACAGCCCAGCTAACAACAAAGAAAACGAAATATAACATGAAAACAAGAAATTATACAATATGCGAACGCATGCATGATTGTTTCGATGCACATGAACTTGAAGACTTTATTTGTTTGTAAATTTCTTTTTGTGTCTGCACGCCGAACGAACAAATTAATGTCATTGCACGAAACATTAAACCTTTATGATGTTTGAATTGCCAATCGAAAAACTAATATTGTTCTTTTTCTCTTGATACTCTACACTGCACAGCCCAGCTAACAACAAAGAAAACGAAATATAACATGAAAACAAGAAATTATACAATATGCGAACGCATGCATGATTGTTTCGATGCACATGAACTTGACCGACCCTCATCGCTTTCGCGTTGCTTTGCACATTTTATGTATAAGATTGAAAATGGCCAATGGAATGGCATTACATAAATGGATTCTTTTTTGCTCTTCTGTTATTTGATATCGTATATCGTCGTCAAAATGTGTTTTTTCTTCTTTTTTTGAATTGTATTTGGTATTGTATCGTTGTTGTTGTTGCCGATGGCGAATATAAGCTGAATGCTTGATTATGACCGAATATAAGATTCCAGGAAGAGCTCGTTTCGTTGTTCTCTATTACTTGTTATCCAAACAGCTAACAGCCACAATAAAATTGAATTAGACATGCTTAGAATTGCAATTTCTGATTATTTTCAGTATATTTTGTTTTTGTTATTGTTATTGTCTTATAAGCGATTCTTCTATTTCAAAGGTTTTGGTTCTGGTTCTGATATATAGACATGAAATGAAGACGGAAAAAACATAATCACATAATCACATTGTATCCGCTTATAATGTTGTAATGACAACGCTGAAAGCTTTGAGTTCTTTTGTTTGAAAGCAATCATCGGAAATTATCGCTAAACTAAACCACAAACACCACAAAAATGCTTTTTGAATATTGTTAGAAATATATGTATGAGTTTCAATGTCCCGTCATTATTATTGCTGGATTTTACCTCGATGTGTATACAGTATACTACGATCGCACGGATATTATTTCGTTACTTTCTTATGGTTTGAGACCAGACAACAGCCACAAAAATAATCGCAATAAATTTGAAACATTAAAAACTCCTTAATCACGTTTTCATCGTGTACAATGTGCATGGCACAATCTTGAAGTAATGCTGCAAAAATATTAATAATCAATGAACGCATATCACATTACACTCCAACCCTTTGGCCAAAATGAAGGGCTCTTAAATGCATGAATGCACTGATTCAAGAGTGTTTCTATGTTTGTGACAGTTGTTATTAATTTATCCAGCAATTAAATTGAATCTGTTATGATTATGTTATAGAAGGCACCTGCATTACCCATAAAAATAATTATATATCATTCCATGAACAATGAACAGTATAAAATATAGAAATGAATGCAACGGAAAAATAAGCAAATGGCTACCACAGTTTCGGATTTCTTTGTGTAAAATTGATTTTGAATGAGTTTCCAAATGGAAAGCATCATTGTATCGTTGCTATGGAAACTAATAACGCACGTATCACGCACAAATATCGAACACTCGTTGTTAAACCACGAACATAATACCAAACGCATCTTAGTTGCCGGGTGTACGACTTATTTTTCCTCATTTTCGGTCAATAATAATTTTTCTTGATTTTTCGCTTCTTTTCCAATTGGTGAATGTCGGGAAATGGCAATGAATTCCATTTCAAACAGACGCAGAGATTATTTGTTCGGTTCCTAGGGGGAGATTTTCCATCATTTACAAAGAACATCACAATGTTATGTTCGGTGCGTGTTGTGTGTTGTATTTTGTTTCCTATTTGGTGCATTTTCAGTTTCATCACCGTGTTCAAGATTAAATGGTAGAGGCCCCTTCAACACTCGCACAGAACACACATGTCAAATCATATTTATTTATATTTTTTTTTTCAATAGCACACATGAGACTTATCAAATACGCAGCCCCTCATTTATTTTATGGACATGAGGCTATCGTTGTGCACTGAGCTGTTATTTAGTGACGATTGATAACAGCCGGATATTGAAACAAATGTTTATTTTCGAGAGTATTTCGACCATTCCATTATTATTATTATTATTATTTTAACATTGAGTGTAATGTTTATCAACTTTCATTATTTCTCGTTCTGAGTCTGGGTTTTTTCCTCTACCTTGGTTGAATCCGCAAAGTTTTGTCTATTCGATTTGTCGAACAATTTCAATTCAATGCAGATAGAAGACTATATATTTTATAACAATCGCTGAACGTGACGAAATCCAGCGGAAATATTTAAATGGAATTTAAATGGATGAACGAATAAACGAATACAAAAATCACAGACAATTCAATATTAGCTCATGGGTTCGACTGAAGGGTGCATTTATTAACGAAATTGTGCGAAGGACATCTACAATGCATCAATTGCGAAAATTGTAAATTATTGTTTGGAAATGTATGGCACGATTCTTGAAAAAATCAGTTTTCATTTCATCGACAAATGCTTTCGATTGGTGAACGTGCAAAAATTCAAGCGAATTGTCGATTTTGTTGAATGTAGAATGAAATAAGATACCATTTGCCTGTTAAAATATCGAATCTGAGAAGAATATTTCCATAGCCTGAGCACACAGTGAACATTGAATATTCAACATTCAGAGTTGTTTGAAGTTTTGAAGCGATTGAATTGATTGCGAGAAATAGGCAAATCAAATGTCATGTGCTTTGAATAACCAATGAATTTTATGCATCAAATAAGTTCCGATTTGAATTAAGAACGACAAACGAATGGCCAATTAATTTAATGGGCATGCTCTTCTATCCACACATCTGTTTTAAATTTAAAAATAATTCAATTTATTCATTTACAGATCTTTCACGAAATCGACTATGTGAACTGCCCGAAGATGTGACCGGTTTTCCATTCTTGGAAACATTGCTCATGTATCACAATTCATTGCGATCTATACCCGAATCCATTCGCGGCTTACATTCGCTCTCGTTTCTGGATTTACGGTAAGTTTAACCAGATACGATTGAATCCAATCATTTATAGAAATCATTTCGAATGAAATCAAACTGTAATTGAAATCAACTCAATTGCTATTTGATTCGTTAAATTGATAATATGCAAATCCGGAATGGACTGCGACGCGAGAAAAACTCCGCTTAAATGCGATGAATCGTAAGATGTAAATAATAATCAAATGGATCAACTTTCTTTTTCTGTAGAAGCAATTTGTTGACAACATTGCCGCGTGAACTGTGCTTTTTGCCCATTCAAGTATTGCTAGTCTCAAATAATCGTTTAATATCATTGCCTGATGAGCTGGGACGAATGGAACAGTTAACGGAATTAGATGCAGCTTGTAATCAAATCACACATTTGCCGGCACGAATGAGTGATTTGAAGAATCTCAAATCATTTTCATTGCGAAATAATCAATTGGTCTATTTACCCAGAGGTATGTTTCGAAAGCTAAGTTTTTGATTTATACATTTCGTTAGTGAACTAGATCAATGAATGATATTCATTTTGTTTTTTTTTTTTTTCATTTTAGACGTGACCTGTTTAAACTTGGTGTCATTAGACATCAGTTGTAATCGAATCGCATCATTGCCCGTCGAATTAAGGCATATGACTGAATTGGTTAGTTTGGAGTTGAGCAGTAATCCATTGACATCACCACCAGCGAGTGTAAGCCAATCATTTGAATACAAGAAAAAAAAGGGATAATTTTGACTTAAAATCATTTTCATTTTGTAGTTATGTGTACGAGGCCTAGTCCATGTATTCAAATACCTAGAAACGGCAGCAATGAAAGAGGAAAAATCGAAGAATGGAACCTACGATGGAAATACAACGCTTCGCCGTAGTGCAATGTCTCGAAATAATAGTAGTGGTCCAGTATCTGAACTGCAAAAAATTCGACGACAAAATGTTGATTCGGGTTATAGCACAAGTGATGGTTACGATAAACGTTGGTCCCAGGAACTTAATGCACCCAATCAAACAGTCACCGACAATGGAAATAGGGCAAAATGGTCACCAACGTTGAGCAATGATAAACATTCGTCAAGCATTTTAAATAATTCACAATTCCAAACGCAGTCAATTGGAACTCCATTGACAGTTTTGTCACCAGTTCCAACGAATAACAACAATTCGGTGAATGGCAGTCACAACACTATCGAGGAATACATTAGGCCATCTGTTGCCATTATTGAGAGCTCAACACCAAAACGTAGTACTCCGAATGGTAGCAATAATAACAGGTATGTTTTGGAACCGTCAATTATCGGGTTCTTTATGCTTTTGCTTTCTCGCCCAAAATTTCATAATTCGTTCGCCGCCTGCTCATGATTGTCTCATTACATATCACATATTAGATTTTTACTCTGCATCTTCATCATTTCATTTTCATTCATTCATTTAGATCATTCCTCTTATACTTTAATTTAAAAGTTTGAAATGTTTGATTTTTATTATTCTTTTTTCCAATATTTTTTTTATGTTTCGTTTGGTTGATTTTCCAAATCAAAAAAAAAAAAAAACATTAAACAAAAACAAAAAATATATATGTGGCAAAACAGTAATGATGTGTCTCCCGACATCGATATCACACGAGATAATCAAAAAATTGGAGACAAATATAAATCACTAAGCAATATTCAAACCTATAGGTTAGTAAAATTATTATTATTTATTATAGTTTAATGTTTAATGTACGCTAGTGTTCCGATTGCCCGAAATGGATTCATTTTCGTAGTGAGAAAAGTTCAATCGTTGTTATTTCCATAATTTATACCATTACAAAAATAGAGATCAAAGGTCAATTCAATAATCATTTCTATTCATATTCCACGCTACATCCGAGCAGAGAATACAAAGAAGCATTGCGACAACAACGAAATCAAGATTCAAATGCAATTTACCGCCCAAAAGAACAAAGTACACCAAAAGATGAATCATCTTCAGCATCAATCCAAGATTCGTCATCATCATTCAAATCAAATACCTCAAGCCCATCATCGAATAACACCAGTACTACGAATTCCCCGCTATCACCGCGGGCTGTTTTGAATTCAAGCATAAAACACGTAGGCAACGGGTCAACTGAAACGGTCAACATTAACGGAAGCACAGCGGCGGTTTCAATAAAATCACCAGTAAGAACCGATAAACCTGTGCAAAAAGTCACACCATCACGCAATAGCACTCCAATTAAATATAATAATCAACAAGTCACTAGTCCAACCAATGGAAATGTACCGTCATCGATTCTCAACAAAACAAATTTATCCGCAACCAAAGAATATAGCGCATATGTTAAGCCCAACAGTCCAGCCAAACCTAATACAATTGCAAATGGCTCAAATGGATCATCAGCGGCTGCTTTGAGCATTGCAAAACCAAATGGAACATCGAAAACTTGTCAAAAATCACCGTTGTGAGTAAACGAAAAAATATTGTAACTTTTTGAAACTAAATTTTAATATTCTTAATATTCCAGGAATGCATCATGGAAACGTGATGACAAACTGAGTTTTACAATGCGACGAGAATTCGATCGTCAAAAAGAAGAAACGGAATTGATTGCCCAATTGAAAACAGCCATTGAAAGCCGATTAAAGATGACATTACCCGTGGACATTGCATCGGCTCTGACTGATGGCGTTGTTTTGTGTCACTTAGCGAATCATGTTCGGCCCAGATCGGTTGGAAGTATTCATGTTCCATCTCCAGCAGTTGTGAGTTAAATACAATATCAGAATTTCTATTTGGAAGAAATGTGTTCTATGAAATATTTTGCAAAATTTCAGCCCAAATTAACGATGGCCCGATGCCGACGGAATGTTGATAACTTCCTTGATGCCTGCCGAAAAATTGGTGTTGACGAGGTGCGCATATATTTTAACATTTATGTTTTTCACTAACAGCTCACTTCTGCCATAGCTTATACTGAGTAGAAGCACTTGTTTGCAAACGAATCAATTTATTTTCGCAAAATCACTAAAAATGTTTCAAAACTAACAGCTCACTTCTGCCATAGCTTATACTGAGTAGAAGCACTTGTTTGCAAACGAATCAATTTATTTTCGCAAAATCACTAAAAATGTTTCAAAAAAAAAATGAGTACAAAAGTCGCTTAAAAGTAAATGTTGTTAAACACACACAGACACAAAAAAAACATAGAACAAAAAAAATTTCTTTAGTCTAAGCATTTAAACACACTGCTAACTCGCCTGTTGTTTTGGTGTTGGTTGCAGACATTGATATGCTCATGTGCTGATATTGTACCAAACATTGATGAACAAAATACGGCAACAACAATCGAAACAACGATGGACGAACATCAACCGAAGCACAAAAATCAATTCAATCAATCGCCACCGAATCCATTGTCATTATATCGTACGTTGATGGCATTACTTGAATTAGCCGATATGCAACAAGAAATGGGCAACAAAAAGCATTCAAATGCAACCAACACCAATGTCAACAGTTTTAATGATGACAACATAAAACTGGACAACGATGAGATCGATAATGACATTAAGGAATATTCATCAAAATCGATTGGGCCTGCTTTGCAAAAACAACCAACCAATTCATTCGTAAAAGATGGAGGTCAAAATGAAACGATGCCGTACAATAAGTATGATTCGATTGATGATGAATGTGATTGCAGTGATGAAACTAACGCAGTGCCACCACATAGAGCTTGTGAAATTAACTCAACATTAAGCGCAATGGCCAACGATGTTGTTGATGATAATAGCGATGCTTTGAAAAATAAAATTGATCCGTTGATTGCATTCCGTAGTGATTCCAGTTGTATTAACAATTATGTAGAATGTAATGTTAGCAATAACAATGATAAAAAAATTCCATTGCCTTCACGACGTACATTCAATCGCAAAACACCTAACAGTTTGGATTTAGTTTTGTCTAACACAACAATGATGATGAATCGTTCACCGAATGCATCCGAAATGGTTATTGTAAAAAAACGTAAAATGACCGGCGTCAAACGTAGCTACATTCAAATGAATAATAATGCAAATAATAAATTCAATACGAAACATTTATCGCCGTTGAATGGGATCGATGAGGAGTGCGAATATGATAGTGATATTGGAAAATTTATTTGTAAAACTGAAAATACAAATAATAATGATCGGCCTTATGATAATGTGCCGAATGAATATATTCGAACCAGTAGTGGTAGTAGCGATAGTGAGCTTAATTTAAACGATTTCAATGTTATAACAAAACAGCCGAATGCTGATTTAGTCAAACCAATGGATCCCATTCAGAATGTGAATGTTTTTGAATGCAAACAGCAAACCGAAATCAAAAAACGAATTGCATTTTTTGAAAATAAAATCGGCACCAACCAAGGGGAACACAGTGCTCAGCTAGAACCACAAGAAAAAAAATTATTTTCAAGTATTATTTGTTTGTCGACATTTTTATTCGCGGCTGTTACTTTGTATTGCTTTCCATTGCCCAACTGAAGTGGCATGAGAATGGCAAGTTTATCGAATGATTCAACAGGGAAACAAAAAGTATTAAATTTTGTAAGAAATTCGAAGAGGTTCATTTAGTCAGTTTTCTTATTTATTTTGTTTTTTTTTTATTTTTATTTTTATCAACAAAACATTGGCAACTAAAAAATATTTAAAAATAATCAAAATTATGAAATCTATAATCTATACTTTACGTATCAGGACTCAAATCGGCCTTAAAAGCTAATTATTATTTTTTTTATTCTGCTGATAAAAATACGGCGAGATAAGGGAGGAAAAGTAAAATAAAAGGAAATATGGGAATAGATTTATGGGGAAAAATGTGTTGCTTTCCAAAGTCGAGATGGTTTAGCATGCACTGGGGAAGACTGGCACCGATACGAATAGAATTTTTAAAAGATTGAACCATCGACTCAGTAAAGCAACACAATATTCTCCTAGTCGAGCTTGGTTGCCTCCACGGCAGAATGATAGTAAAAAATGTAGGAAATATTTTATTTGAACAATTTTCAGGATTAATATATTTACTCAGTTGTTGTAACACATAACACATGACACATTACATGGCATTGATAAAATATCTTTTTATTACTAATCATGTTCCTAAACATTCCGCGGGGTGCATTTTAATTAATATGAAAATGAAAGAAAAAAAACGCTTCCTATTAAGTAACGCGTGCTATTTTAAATGCTTCACAGTTTAATTTACGATAGAATCCAAACAGTCCTGGCTGAACAATGGACAGTGAATGAATGTACTTAAGCACTTTAATTAATTTAGCTTCGATTTGCAAATGACAATATACGCACATCCATTCAATTTCCTATTTAGCTTTTAATTTGTTCACACCAAAGAGCTCCGATGAGAAGAAAATTATGGTACTTACTCGAGTTCATCAAACATTTATGCAACAAATATAAATTATAATTTTATTGTAATGGATGGTCAGTTACAATAACCAGTGAAACGCCTAATGATTCATGAATAAGTTTGAAACCAAAAAATCATCGATTATTATGATATTCATTTTATTTAACCGCATGCATATTCCAAACAACATTTTATCATTATTATTTTCGACGTGAATCGGACTGTAGTTTTCAGTGGTGAAATATTTAGATATTTTCAACAGATTTACACAAATATAAAATTTTAGAATTAGGAATATATTCGAATAATAATTATTCAAAGCATATGATATCACTTACGGTTCCAATGTCACCAAACGGCCCATGACCCATGACCAATGTGAATTGAGCTGACGAAAGAAAAAAAAATCCCTATTTTATACACAATATTGAAAACGAATTCACAGTTTTATATTCGCATTCAAAATTCAAACACATACATTTATTAAACTATATATTTTATTAAAGAATTAAGAATGAACCGAAGTTGAAGAAGAAAACAGAAACAAATTGCATTTGACATTGTTGAATGTTGAACAAAACAAAATTTATAACTTATTACGGATTTTTCTAAAAATAAAATTATAATCGAAATGAATATTACTCACAACAAATAACAACCCGTGTATTATGGTATTTAATTTTAATTTGACCTCAGTCAACGAATGCATGAAATCATTTACGATGCTTCAGCTCAGAAATCTGTGAGCCAATGTGATATGTTTTATGCGTTTTGAGAGAGAAACGGACAAGAATACAGATAAAAAGCACATTAAAATGTGTCATAAAAATGAGTGCATTTCGGCTGAAATATCAGAAATGGTTTCGCCGTTGAACTTGTCTGCTCTTTACTGAGACTCATAGAATTAATAACCGAAACTAATTCTGAAAAACGAAAAGCCGAAAACTGACTTAAATCTCTATCAATTCTCTTTTTTTCTTCATTTAAAATATAAAACAGAATCTTATGTGCTGTGCCGCTGACGTTCTTGAAGGGAAAGGCGTCGTTCAAGTATCCATAACTGTTGCAGAACTATTACGATTTTACACGCCAAACCATACAAAATCATCGGCATTACGGAGCGTTGGAAATAAGTCAATTAATTCGTCAACAATTTCAATTGGTACGCCGTCACCGACTAAGGCAAATACAACTATAACAGCAATGCTAACATCACCATAAACGACTTCAAATTGAAGTTTTTTTCCCCCCAACGCAATTGAATCTATTTTTATTCTGGAATATCGTTTGCACTTTGATTTAGGAAAATTATCGATTGGGCAGGATTTTGTCCAAGGTAAGTGAATAATAATAATTAGAATAATTATTATGATGTTTGATTTTCAAAAAGAAACTAATTAATTCAAACAAATTCCGTTCATTTTATTATATCTTTACAGAATGGCGAGGTGTATTTATGTGATTTGAACGAATCTTAATTTGTCTATTTATTTTCAAAATATGACGATGGTGATGGCATTCCCATTGATATTTTGGTTTATTATAAGTACTTATCATTTTTGATATGTTGGATGTTTGAAGGCAAAAATTTCCTCATTTTTTAAATAAATTTATTTCGACTTGAATATATTTGGTAAATATATCAAACCTGAAGTGACACTGTCTAGAATTTAATTATAAATATTAGCGTACCGGATTTCGAAGAATTTGGTCGTATTGTACATTTATACATCATAATAATAAGAATTAAATATTACTCGAATGCACAGGATCGAATTATGATTATTATTGTATGAAAATCAAAAATTTGCATAAATACAGTGGCACCGAACGAAAAGTAGTTGAATGGGCCTAATTCACAGGACAGTTAGACGCATAAGTATATTCTATGAATTCAAGTGAAAAAGAATGAAACATTGAAATTGATAGTCATCAAATGTATGTAATATTATCGATTCGAATTCTCTGACGAACGATGAAATTTTGAAATGATTTCAACTCGATAAATTATTATTATTGGTCATTTGTTTGAATAATCGCAAATGTTATTATTATTTATAACGAAGATGAATGTTTTGAATTGTGCATTTTGTATGTATCCCTTGAATAATATTTATAAGTCATATTTATGAAGTAAGGCCGAATCAATACTCGTTCTCGTTCATTTTTCTGTTATTTTTCATTATTGTCATTGACTTTCATTTTACAAACAACGGCCATAAAATACGGAAGAAAAATATTTCCACAAAAAATATTCAAATCTTCCGAAATAAATAGAAAATTAATATAGAAAAGGCAATATTTCTCATAATACTTCCATTAATGACTGATTCACTGGCCCAGAAACACACAATTATTATAAATAATAATACACAATACACACCAAATGAAACAAATGAAAACAATTTCAGCCAAAATATCATCTCTGTTATCTGAGATTAGGTAAACATAATAAATAAATAATTGTAGCACAAAAAAAAAATTATAAATTTTCTCGAAAAAAAAACAAATTTTGCTTTATTCTGGACGACTTTTGTCCATATCTCGAATTTGAGAATACCACAGAATCAATAATACTATAGGAACAAATTGGCAGCTTAATTCCAAACACATTCTGTTTTGGCGAGTAGCTTTACCGGTTCGCCAGAAGCATAAGCATTATACATTCGAATGTATAGGCTCTCTAAATCGCGAGTAAAATGCTCACAATCGAACACTGGACTCTTTAGAAGCATTTCGTTTATCTTTATTCGATAGTTACGAAGATCATTTGGATTATTACCCAAGTGTATTGCGATTCGTTCGAATTCGTTTAAATTTTTGGCAGTCAGTCCCGAAAGTCCCATTGCATTCATAATTGAAGACGAAGCTCTATTCAAATCGAAATGAAAATAATTCCTAATTAAATGAGACCGAAATATCTTTAACTCGTTTAAATAAAAACCTTGATGCAAGCGTCAAGCCAATCACCGTTAAAACCGGCGTTCCGCTCCACAGAACGTCCAAGGTTGTTGAATGTCCATTACAAATAACTGTATCCAAACATAAATCGGCTAATTGACAACGACGAACATGCTCTTCTTTTGATGTGATATCGGAAAATATGATTCGATGCATTTCGGTGAAACCTATTCAAAACCAGAAATGAATCTACAAGAAGAGCATGTTAAAAATATTGAGTTTATACCGAGTTTCATTGCCGCTATCCGTAAATTATCTTCTACCTCCTTCGGATACCGTAACAGCCACAGTATTGAGTTTGGGACAGCGCTGACAATTTTAAGCCAAGATTCGAATGTTGCTGGATCGAGTTTGGATAATTGATTGAAATTACAAAAGACAATAGATTGAGCTTCTAAGCCATATTGATCTCTGGTTGTGAAAACGATATTTTGTGAGAGAGCATCACCAGGATGCGATGTACCATTTAAAATTTGTACATTCTGAACATTTGTAAGGGGTTTTTTCAATTTAAATATTTTATCAAACAAAGTTGGTGATTCGATTACCCAAATTGGATGTTTGCTTGTTTCACAATCGATGTTTAAAATTTGTGATTGATCGAATTTGTCGGCCAATCCAATGCCATTTAGGATGATTGAATTGAATGTTGCACACTTTTGTATATTCTTAACCAAGTAAATTTTTTCGATCAAATGCGGAAACATTTCTTTATGACCGCCTACAAAATACGAATGAGGTAACTGGGCCAATTTTTCACTGTAATGTGATGCATTTTTGATGGGCGTTGCTATTGTGTCACCAATGAAATAATCCATGAATTTTGCCCCCATAGTGCACGGAAATCCCAACCAAACGGCTTGAATGGGAGCCGGTTTTAATGCAAAGATTTCATTTCGTCCACCTTCAGTGTGTCCGTTCATATTTATCAGAATATCGATGCCCAGTGAATTGATTCGATCAGCCGCTTGTCCATCATTCTTTCGTGACAGATCGATAAAATGTTCGGATTCGTTGATAATTTTGCGATAATATGTTGAACCGTCATCATTATTCAATGCAAAGCAATAAATTTCAAATGAGGCCCGTTCATGTAGACCCGGAATACCTGCGAAAAAAAAAATATAGAATAAATTAAGTTTGAATTTTGACATCAACATCGGAAAAAATTTTATTTACTTACTTTGGAACAGATGTGACGTTGCATGGTCCCGAAAGTCACTACTGACATAGCCTACTTTAATTCGAGCATTTGTGGCTTTGAATTTATAATTTCGTTGCCAAGAACAGACATCTCTTTCATCATGGTCGGCCCAAAATTGAGCAATTTTCTTATGGGAAGCCGGACTGAATGGGTAGAACAGTGCGCTATGTGTGTCAATGCATAAATCATCCTTCTTTTTGAGTTGTTTCTCAACAATTGAATTCAAAATATGGAAACTCTTTTCATAGTCGTTCCAGTCGCAAACAATCTGTTTGCAATGCAAGTACTCAAAAAATGTAACCGAATCCACCTTATGTCCGCTTTGTATTGTTTCCGAATAGAGACGAAGTGCTTCGTTTGGATTATTGGCTGTCTTATGAATGTAAGCCATTAGAATTAATTTGAAACTTGGCTCGTTGATGTAACGATCGGCTTCATCCATTGCGATTGCCAAACATTTTCGACGAAATTGATGTAATCGCTGCCTTTCGTAATTTTCACGGTACATCTGATAGTCTTGCATCTCATTCTGACCGATCCACGCACTGAAAGCCAATTTTTTTTTTCATTTTTTCTGAAAATCACAAATATAGAATCAGCAAAAACTCACTATTCATGAATACCGAAAAAGAAAACACATTTTGCGGTGTCGTCATGGCAAACTCGAGTTATGATATTTCCGGGCACATCTTCTGTGCATATCTATTGAGAACACAACGAGAATTTGAATCGATTATTTTCTACCTGCGTAAGAGGAATATATTTGCCTATTTACCCGGCCTGGCAGCCAAGGATGTGTCGGCATCTTAGCCCTGCAAAGAAAATTTGAACGCACAAAAAACTTCAATTTAACCGTTAATTTATTCTTTAAAATTTAGCGCCCGAACGCATTGAGTTTAATTTTAAATTGTTTGACACATGTACGCTCAACTCGTGTCCG
>GL501428.1:4054-100085 GCA_000149185.1 Mayetiola destructor
GTAAATGCCCGGAGATGCGCGGAATGAAACTAAAAAGGTTTTGGTGATATTTGGTGACTTTTTATTGAGTATGTCTTTTCAGTTCGAGGACTTGTTCACATCTAACTCATTTCTGGAAAGAAATGAGCTTAGCTGCCAAATCTGATCGATTCGGGAAGAGGTGGTGGAAATAGCTTTATCCAATGATCATCGATCATTCCATAAGTAAATAGGACATCGTCCCAATAACCAATCAGATCTGGTTCACATCTTTTCTCCTTAAAATCTATGTACATGATCTTATTTAATAGATTTTCTTGGTGATAAATATTCGTTGCATATTATCGATAATGCAGCCGAATAAATATTTGAATGTGAACTAGTTTCACAATCAACCAAAATATCATTTCAAATTTATTACGGTCAAAAGGACCCAGAAATGCGCATGAGAACTAAAGCAATAAAAATTGTAATTGAATATGCGCTTATCATAAGAAATCCTCATGTCTGAGAAGCAGACATGAAGGATCAAAAGATCGAATGAATTCGATCGTAAAAATCTAAACAAATATTCATGATTGAAAATGCACATAAAAGTGCGGCTTATCTAAGTGTGAGCATTTGTGCGATATGCTCATAAGCATTTAATGTTCAAAGATAAGAAAAGTAAAAACGAATAGAAGGAGGAATAGAAAAAAGGAACGGAGAACGAAATGCATCCAATGCACATTTCGGGACGGCAATAAAAAACGGTGTCATATAACCGAGTCGTCCGAAATGTGTTTGGCTGCCTTCGGTGAGCCGTTACATTAGTTAGTTTATGCAATGCATAGAATGTGGCGCCAGCCACACAATATGGATGAACTGAAAAATGTTGCTGATCCGCGCTTAACGCCATCTATGTCAACAATGCGGTACTAGAACTACAGATTCATATAACGTATAACAATACGACCTGATTCTGAATAATTCAAGGGGGTGACACATAGGCTTTGACGTTTCCCAAGTGTACCTTGACAGTTCTCTTAAAACGTATTGATTATTTTTTTGCACATATTTGTTCATTATTGTGCACAATCGAAACTTCAATTTTCTTCGTTATTTGGAACTAGTTGATGAATGGACGTGGACACACTGGGCAAAACAATATATATTATATATACATGTATATAACAAAGAAAATGAAAGTTTCGACTGTGCACAATAATGAACAAATATGTGCAAAAAAATTATCAATACGTTTTGAGAGAACTGTCAAGGCAACCGGGGGATACAACGATCTAATATAAATTGTACAGCATTCATTAAAAAATCATTTGACAGACGCACTAACATATATGCCAGGCGTCTAGCGCCAAAACCAATACAAATAAATAGAGATTGATTTTTTTACGAGAAATGTGACGTCTTGCGGTGTATGTAACGTTACCGCGGAAACGACTTAGGTAACGTCACCCAAGAAGATAAAATTACATTAAATATTGATGCTAATCGCTCGATATTTTTTTTAAACGTAAAAGAGTCACTAGCAATCCAATTCTAATTATTTTTGAAATGAATTTAATTTGATTTAGACTCGAAATTTTGCGAATTTTTCACTGTCGGATGACGTGACCTGTGCCGTTTCCGCTGTAACGTTACGTACGCCGCAAGACGTCACATTCCTCGCACAAAAATCAATCTCTGCAAATAAGCTCAGTTATATATTGAGGCAAGTGCTGCACAGAGTGCCCTGTTTATGTACATACAACGGATAAAGTCTTGCAAGTTTTTACATTAAGAAAAAAAGCTGAAAAATACGATCGGTTCTGCCAACCAAACAATGTAATATGTACGTAGCAAAAACTCAATGAGAGAGAACGAGACACATAGTTGTCGTGCTCACATTCATTTCTCCGTCGCTGTGGCATTCTCGTTCGTTGCGAACACATACACATATATAATAAGAAACAATAGTTCAGGGCTATAGTGAGACATATTCGCTAGCTAAAGCTAATGCGCAATACACTGAATTGTAGTTTTCGGCACACGCAAACATCTAGAACGATGAAATGAAAGGCACCGAGAGAGTGTCAGAACGCCGTCGCTGTGTATGCTTTGAAGCATGTACGCATGTGTGAGAACGAGCAGGCACATGTTAACAAAACAATATCATTCTGTTCGCTTCTCAATACATGTCGGTATATAGCATTGTAATGAATAGCATCACTTTATGGTAACAAAGAAGGGATTGTCAACCAACTGTATATACGTACGCAAGGCTTTATCCACTGTATGTACATAAAAGCGCGGAATCGCATAGATGGCAGTAGTGTTTACGCAGCTTAATATATTTTATTTGGGTACCATGTTTGTGTCAAGGTACACTTGGGAAACGTCAAAGTCAATGTTACACCCCCCTGAAAAAAAACATATGAAATGAAAAACGAAATTTGATTGTAATTGTGGACGAACTTACTCTAGCGAAAATTGACGCTGGTGTAGACTTTGCGTCACGCTATTAATGGTGTACGTGAGCCGTACGTTAGTCGTAAAGAACGGATTTTTTTTTATCGACACGTCTTTTCTAAAGTGCGTGCACTTTTACACTTCTGTAAATGTCTACTATGTTGTGATCTTTTAAATGTTATATTGGTGATGGGTATTGTTCAAAATACGTTCCGATTTTAATCGGAACTTGAAAATGTGTTCCGCTTGACATAAATACAAATACATAGCCGGCTTAAGCACACAATACCAAATTATTTTACATTCTTTGTATATCCCACGAAGGAGCTCAGCATGAATGCAAATGATGTAGGGGTGCAATGGTATTCACATAAAGCGAATATTGCAGTGATCGGCAAATGAGTGAGTATACATACACAATAGAAATACTTATCGTATACGTTTGTTATTTCTACTCGTGTATTTTGCCGTACATGCCGTACATTGGAAGATACAGTATTCAATCGAGCGGCGTCATTAGCCGTATGATACGCTCTATTATCATCGGGACATAATATGTCATCGTATTGAACATTGAACCATTCAATTAATTTTTCAGCTCCGTTTCATACAACAGCTGAATCTCCTGAACGCGTCAACCGTTAAAGGCCTTCTCTAAAACATTTACGTACTTCATATTTTCATAGATTTTTTTATTGCCTGTGATATAATGTCGAAATTTATTTCTATTTCGTTTGAACGTTGAATAGCAAAGCATTATAGTTCGAAACCAGATAAACATTAGTTTGCGCTCAATTCATTTAATTGAATGAATGAGCATTGAGCATTGGATGTCTTTTTTGTTGAAAATCGTCAATAAAATTGGAACGGTCATACGTGTAGTCGATATCTCATTTTAAAATGATAGGGGAAAAAACGAAAAAATAAAAATCGTTACAAGGACTCCGATATGTTCAACGAATCAAATGAATTTCGATGAATACTATGATTTGGAGATTGTGGATCAATAATAATATGTACAATATACAATGTACAGCATTCACTATTCTACTCAATTCCAATATTGAATGTTGTATCTTGTATTGTTTCGATTCAGTATCCAGATTTAGTTATTTTGCTTTCTTATTACAGTTTGTGCTCATGGTTTGAACAAATATAATGCATCGTTTCAAAAAGCAAAACATTGAACTATAAAACCAAAAATACTCTGCCGATTCATTGTCACTTCGCTTGATGTATTAAAATTTGGTGTTGCCAATTTCCAATTCCAATTCGAAATATAAAACTTCGATCTAAAAAATGTCAAACAATTGTTGTAAAGTTTTACTGACAAGATTTAGAATCGAAATTAACCGTAGTCATTTTTTATTGAAATCTTCACTGAAATGTGCACTGTGAACGGTACCGGAAGTGGATAGATTTATCATCTGTGATGATACGGCGGGTAGCATAATCACCAATCCTATTTTATTGTCGCTTATGTTCGGTATTTGTCTGATGTCACAACAACATATAAAAATCAATCGCCATCTGGCGGCAATGATATATACCTGAATCGTGGTTTGACTTAAAATATTTATACATGAATCATATATTGGATCCAGTCATTGCTCTATCATCTGTGATGATTTGACGGGTGGCATATCCATCAGACCTTTTTATAGTCATGATATTTGGACCCATAACCTGGGATCCAATTATGAAAATTTCCGTCAGACCGATCGGAGTTGATTTACTATGTTTAAAGTCGCGAACAAAAGAATACAAAACGACTTTAAAGCTTGATTGTGTAAACACATCAACCAATAGATTTTATGTAGCAAATATTCATCGATTTCCATTTTTGCAACCAAACATGTTTTACTTACAATTTTCCACGATAAAACGTACTCATGCACAACAATCTATGTGGTGAGATGTTGCTTGCTCGTTGTGCACATTGCACTGTCCATTTCAATCGGAATTTTCGGTTATACTTCTGTTTTCAGATCAATTGCTATACGGCCATAATCGTTTATCGTTGATGTTTATTCGGCAGCCTTCTGGGGTTTGTTCATTCTAACGGTAATAATATTTATGTATCACTAATTCACGTTTGGTAATCCAAATGAAAACCAATACCTGACTTTGTATGAGACTTGAGCGGTTTTCTTCATATTTTGTAGCGGCGAAAAATCCATTTCCACCAATTTTATTTTGTATAAGGTAAATGTTCCAGTAGTGGACACTAGGCTCTCTAAAAAAATTTCGATTTATGATCAAAGACCATTTTTAGATTCTTTGGGACATTTGAAACACAATTTTGAGGTTTTTTTTAAAAAAAAGTTTCCCCATTTTCTAATAAAGAAGAGAAATTTTGAGAGTTTTCTCACAAATTGAGAGAGAATCTAGTGTTGTGACAGTTGAATGACACACAATACTTAGGCTACTAGTTTGAATACATGAAATGTTTTTATCATACTGGAAACATATGAAAGTTATTTTGGGAAGAACAAACAGTTAAAATTAGTCGAAAAATTTATTTTCATGGAAAATAATAACTTTTAATGAAAAAAATAATTTTTTTTTAGGTCCCAAGGAATCTAAAAATGGTCTTTAATCATCAATCGAAAAATTTATAGAGACCCTAGTGGACACTGCTCCTAAACCGGGCAGCCCACTTTTTTCCAGTATTTGTAGTCTGAGCGTAATCTAAAAATATCAGTTTTTCGGTTTTTTTTCACAAAAAAATATTATATTAATATTAATATTTATTTCTTTATTTCTCCAATAAAATATGATGGATTAACAACAATACTATGATTTGGCATCGTTTTTGAGCTCAGGGGGGGAATTTGATGACCTTTATTTTTTTGCTCATTCAATCGAATTACAAAATTTCCAAACCGATGACCGGGGGGTCTGGCTGAAGACTTTAGGGGGGAGGGGGGGGGGGTAAATCAGTGATACACTACCCTATGTTCACTTATGATTCGAATTGATGTTGGTTGTTGGAATGAGAGGAGAGAAAACCCATTAACGTATCAAGTCAAATCAACCGAAAGCCGAGTTGTGTATCGAGAAAAATGAAAATGAGAATGAATGGAAACAGCAGATTGTAAATACAGTTAATCGAAAAAATATTTGTTCAACCGTTTTTTCGTAATAAAAAATTTCAAACTCTAATGAAAAGATCACGGATTTTCACTATAGAATTATGTACAGTTAACAATTTACTTATTGGCATACGATTCTTGAATCAAAAAAATAGGTTCAGAAAAGTAATCGTTCATCCATAAAAAATATCGACTTTTCATGAAACACACGATTATTTCAATGAAAATATTCAAAATATATCAAACTACGATTCTCATTTCGGTTCGTCGAGCTGTTATCGTGGATTACTGATTTCTTCACCTTACCATAAAACATCTTGTAGGTTATACCACTTTTTCATTTAATATTGCTTTTTTTTACTACATATTCAGTTAATGATAGGGTAAAAAAATCAGTAAACCACGAAGACAGTAGAGCGAACCGAATTAAGAATTGTAGTTTGATATATTTTGAATATGTCATGTGATTTTGATTCAAATCAAAAGTATACCTTCACCTAAGCATGAGAATATGCGCTATGCTTCCGTATGCTAGTATAAAAATATCGCATATGCTTGTATACGGCTTGTACATTTGCTTGTGCAATAAAATTTTGTGAATTTACGCGTGCAATTCCGAACGTTTTGCATGCTATACGTTAACTTGTACGTTCGGAGATGCGTAAGCAAATATACAAGCCCTATACAAGCATATTCGATATTTTTATACCAGCATACGGCAGCATAGCGCATATTCTCATGCTTACGTGAAGATCTGATTAAAAGTTAAACAAGGCGAAATTCGATCGTATCGAATTTACAAATATGCACTACAGTTATCAAAAACTCATAATTTTTATTTGGCTTGATAAAATCTCAAAAGTTCCTAATGAAAATGCATGGAATCTCAAAAAAGTCCCAAAAATCCACTAAAATCTGAATTTGTGCTTTTTGAAGTACAGCTTATGAGTTCCCAATATTGCCTGACACTATTCCTGGCCAAAATCCACCTACACTCAAATTTTTAGACGGATCACAAAAGTGAAAGTTGGTTAAAAAGTGGGGGAAAGAAGAAAAAGAATAAAAACCAAATGTAGTAATGCACCCTGTGGTGCATAAAAATCATTGAAAAAATTAATTCTTTTTATGGATGAACGACTAGGTACTTATTTGACCTTATTTTTTTGATTTAAAAATTATATGCCAATAAGTAAATTTTTGGCTATACAGAGTGCAGCAAATTAAGTCCCCTATAATAATATTCCATAACTTAAACAATTCTATTCGGAATGCCTAGTCATATATTGCATTTGAAACGTTAATTCAATAGAATTTCTACGGAGCTTTGGTTCAAAATACTTTGCTTTACGAAAATGTCTAAAATTCATTTTGTGTATGAATTGCCAAAAATAAATGTGCCCATTATGGCACATTTTACACCTTTGGCTCAATTTCGATTTACCTAATTTGATTGATCTGCACCATTTCCTGGGTTGATTTGTGAATGAAAACAGTTTTGATAAGCTGACCACCAGCCGCCAGCATAAGAGTCCATCGCATCCGTTTATGTTGTGAATATGGTGTCGAATCGGTCGAAATTGGAAAAAATGAATGAAAAGGAAAAACACATTTTTCATCGAGCACAAAATTGTTCATTTTAATGAAAATATCCCTTTTTGTAGATGAAAATGAGACGTATTGATGCAAATAATATGTCAGTTCTAGAAATTTGAAGATATATTTTCCATTCTTTGAGCTATTTAAAAGAGAAATCAGGCAGTTAACTTTGCCGCACCCTGTACATAAATCTATAGTAAAAATCCGTGATCTTTTCATTAGAGTTGGAATTTTTAAGCTATATGTCATAGCTCCCTTCAAAAATCAATTTTATTACGAAAAAATGGCTAAACGAATACTGCTGCAGCTACACCATGGTACCTAATTTATGTCTCGACTCTCAATTTTCGATTTTATGTGAAAAAACTCATCCAACTGAAGTTATATTCGTCAAATGTTGATGTTCGTGCTTGAAACAGATTGTTCAGATAACCATGAAACAAATGTTGCCCGAAAGCCGAATGCACCCGAAAATATTTATGATGATTACATACCTTTAACTTTGAAACATATCGACGGTTTATACGAATTTCAAGATGAACCAAGATGCCATTTTCGATTTGGGCCTCGAAATTTGCATATGAGCAGCAACCACCAGTCGTGAGAAATGTGAATATGGGCACGAGAACTTTAAACCAAAGAAAAGTTTATTGTCGGGCTATTTAATTCCTTTGTGGCAAAATATGTGGCCCTTGGTACGTTCCAGGGCATAGCAACTTGTCACGATAATGTATGAATTGTTCGAAACTCACGCGTTGACACTTCTAGCAGAGCGCCCTCTTATAATACTCTTTTGAAAACACGTGTTTTGACATAACCGTCGTTTTAAGTTGTTTGGCATAACCGAAAATATCATTCTATGGATTTCAATTCATAATTTTTGTCTTTCAGCATCACTGAGAACACTTGGTAAAAAAAAAATTGAAACAAACGATGGAATTCGTGAAATGGGATTAAATTTTTCAATAAAACACTAACCATAAACTGGCATAAACAATGTGAACTGATGTGAAATAATGTGAACGGCTTGAAACGTCACTTTGAATGAGTCGTTTTAACCGCCGTCATGTTACATCACTATTAGTACCGAAAGGTACTATTACGTGGCGCTGTAGCGCAACAACATACGTGAAAATATTCACGATGCTATACGATGGTACGTTCAGTGTACAAGTTATTTCTTATTCTTTTATTCATTTGTTGATGGAACTCTGGTTTGGCTGTTTGGTCGTTTATGTGTCGTTTGTTCGACGGTTAAACATTTTGAGCATTAAAAAGATGACGAAGGATTTTATTTTCATTTTATTCTGGATTTTATGTGCTTTTGGGATCCATGGGTATAGTCAGTAACCAGTAGCCAGCCCTTTTATCCATTTTAACGATCGAAAAGAGCCACATAATTTTATACACGCACATTGTCACAAATAAATTTTGATTATTGTTAAACGCATTCTCGAACGGTATCCACGATGGATAAATGGTGGTGAATGGATGACAGAAGAAGTATTAAAACCACGATATGCAATAAATGACACGATTCGCAGCACTTAATCTTCTTTTTGGAATGTGTTTGGCGTTACAATTTAATAAAATTACAATTTCATCGCCGTGAGATTTGGATTCACTGTTTATTTGGTCACATTTATGACTCAGGCCGAGTGGGGAAGAATCGACGATAGCGAAAATATTTGTAAATTATGAAGGATAACTGCCGAAAACAAATTGATTTTCCAAAAAAAAAAAATTGTATGGTACGTTTCAGTGTACAAGTTATTTCTTATTCTTTTATTCATTTGTTGATGGAACTCTGGTTTGGCTGTTTGGTCGTTTATGTGTCGTTTGTTCGACGGTTAAACATTTTGAGCATTAAAAAGATGACGAAGGATTTTATTTTCATTTTATTCTGGATTTTATGTGCTTTTGGGATCCATGGGTATAGTCAGTAACCAGTAGCCAGCCCTTTTATCCATTTTAACGATCGAAAAGAGCCACATAATTTTATACACGCACATTGTCACAAATAAATTTTGATTATTGTTAAACGCATTCTCGAACGGTATCCACGATGGATAAATGGTGGTGAATGGATGACAGAAGAAGTATTAAAACCACGATATGCAATAAATGACACGATTCGCAGCACTTAATCTTCTTTTTGGAATGTGTTTGGCGTTACAATTTAATAAAATTACAATTTCATCGCCGTGAGATTTGGATTCACTGTTTATTTGGTCACATTTATGACTCAGGCCGAGTGGGGAAGAATCGACGATAGCGAAAATATTTGTAAATTATGAAGGATAACTGCCGAAAACAAATTGATTTTCCAAAAAAAAAAATTGTAATGAAATATTTGAGAACCAATCTGTCGATAATCAAAGTGATCATCTGATGACAAATTGACGTCCAATGAAAATAGGACGAATCTTTTCTTTTTCTTCTATATTTTTTAATCCTGGATTAACTGACTTCACCGCAATAAAAGGCTCCGCTGGTCATATTTCATCTGTGCACACTAATGACAAACGTTGCAGATTACCGACAACCAAAAGACAAACAACTCTCAATTTCTATGCTGAGTCTATTGACGATTCAGATTAATGACATCGTATTTTGAATTCAATTCGCCAAACCGCTAATACCGAAAATGTATATGTTGCTCATTTAAGATGCTACCGCAAAAGATAAAGAGAACCATTTAATAGCATTTGTTATCATTCTCAGCCAAATACCGAACAATTTACTATCCATTAAATATATCGAATACATTTATTCGGTTTCCTTTTTGCGTATGCAGTATATTGAGTGTTTTGAGTGTGCATGTGTGTGTATTGAAGTGGATAAAATCCTAATTAATGAAGCGGCCAAAGCAACGGCTAAACCGGCATTAATTTTCTCAAATGTGAGTGAAAGAAAATGACTTGTTTTGTTTTTAGAATTTTGGTGATCTGTTTGCTATTACTACCGGATACATGAAGCCTGACTCCGACCACATATGCGAACAAAATACATTTATTGCAACGAAAAGTTTTTAAAAGTAATTAAAATTGCACTCAAATATCATTTCACCACGTTCAATGAAGTCAACACTAGAGAGTGATTAAAAACTTGATTTTAAGAGACAGTCAGTGGTGTGTGCAATGTGCACGGATCTGAATAAGTGATTAAATCATTCTCCAAGTCATGCATTCCAAATGAATATTAAATTGGATTTTTTTTTTTCAATTTGAATCGCATCGTTGTTCGGACAAACAGTACCACATTGCGGCGAATAGACGAACCAAAACTAAACTACACCAATTTCTTATCGCTATCCAATCAACAACACTGGAACACATAGCAGCTGTATGCAAATACAAATACATTTGAAACGAGTTCAGTGTCAAACACGTGGGCTGTCATCTGTGCACGCTTTGTATACAAATCAAATTGTATGAGGAATTATGTTCATATTAGTGGCGTCTCCCTTTTGTCTGATTGCATTACGGATCAGTCAAGGTTTATGAATTTCTATTAAAATTAAATAAGTTTGGTTGTTTGTTGTTATATCAGCCATATTAGAAGTGTATCAAAGAGGTCTAGGGTAAGTGTTCAAACGTTATAAGAACGAAATAGAGAAAAAATGAAAATGAAAATTGTAAATTGTAAATTATCGTTCTCGTTGACAGACTGAGTACCGGCTGCTTAGCATTTATATATTTAAATTTAAGATTTCTCATTGAAATGTATTCAAATCTAAAAGAAATATTCGACGAAGAATTGGCATTGGCCAAAAATCTTCTTTGCTTTCAATACAACGAAAAATTATTCGCATCGAAAGTTGAAGAATTCGATAAAAATGCATTAAAAGCATACATTGTGCTGTGCACTCATTTCAACGAACATAAACCCGAAGTTTTGGAAAAACTACGGATAATAACGCCGGCACAATTTTTGGATAAATTAAATGGATCACGAAGATTGATTGAAACCGAAAAACAATTGGATAAATATTTGGTGTACATGTTTGAGGTTATTGTCACCTTATATGACTGTATCGAAAATGAAGATTTTCGTCAATTGTGTGGCTTTTATTTGAGCAATGCATTACGAAATGAATCGATTCCAGTGATTTCAACATATTTGCAAATTTTCCATCGATTGGATCGCATTTCCTCAAAGGGGACACCGGTTGAGTTAATACAAAAAATCGCTGAAGCCGTTCATGGTCCAATTACAAATCAACAAATTTTCACCGAAGCATTGCTATTAATCGAATCCAGTATACAAAAGCAACATAACCTAAGCAATCCAAATTCCAAAGCCACCGAAATATTAAAATTTTTATGGAACGATTTATGTCCATCGAATATTATGAAACATCAATGTGACAAATGCTATACAATTACATCACAATTGATTGATGTTTATTTGAAAGGATGCAAATTGAATTCGATATTTCGATCACAGTTTTTGGCAGGCGATGTTTGGAATTTCATTCGTACAGCCATCGAATCAAAAGAAGTTGTGCGTCGTAAACAGGCAATATTTATGCTTCAGCAAATTTTGGAAATGGATCAAATGGATGAAATTATAATCGCAACAACAGTTGGAAACTGCACGGGAAATGAGATGAATGATGTCAGGCCAATTTGGAAGAATTTTTTCACGGTTTTGGAAAGTTTACTTGAAATTCAATGTCAATTAATATTATCGTGTTTGGAACAGTATTTGGAGGGAATCGTTGGAACATTGCCGCCATATTGGTATACAACAGTATTAACGCTCATTTTACAGCATCACAACAATGTGGTTGTACATTATGGTATTGAATTCATTTTAGAACATCAAATCAATGTACAATATGAAAATAATTTGACTGCTGCATTTTTGATGGCATTGAATAACACTTATATGTTCACCGAAGTGAAATTTTCGGAAAAAAAGTTCGCCGAATTGCTGACAACATTGAATGTGAATCATGTATTGATGGCCATGAATCAGATAATCTGGCGTCCGGTGCCATTGTGGTCAATTGTCAAAACATTTGATATTTTTATTGAAAATAACCGCAGTACTGGAATTCAAATTCAATTGTTCTTTGATTTTTTGAAGCGATCCATACGAGACATCAAACATATGCCACTTGTTGATCAGCTGTTGATTAGCATTTTGAAAAATATTGGATACAAAAATATTTCATTGGAACAATTATTAAGTTTTCATCAAATTTTGCCGAATGATCAGCTATTTGCCGAGTTTGAGGAACCATTAGTTTTGCAAAATTTCGAAGAGAAATTAGTTAATTTGGAACAAATCAGCCCAACAACAAAAATTGCATACTTTCGTCACGCATTACCTGCCATTCGAGATCGTCTACGCCTCTTGGATAGTTTCTATGAACAAAATTTAAATAGAATTGTTTATTATCCACATTATGAATATTTATTATTCGATAGCATGTGTTTGCACAAGCCATTGATTGAACTTGGTAGTTCGGCATTGTTAATGCTTAAGCCACGTCTCTATAATATTATCAAATTGAAAAATGGCCTTTCAGCTGAGTCTGTACTTCTTGGATCGATTATGTTGCGATTTATTGTTGAGAAGCATCTTGATGTTGAGCAAGCCGAACTTATGATTTTTGAATCAATTAAAAAAGTGCTCATGAATACCTACGAATTCTTCTCCAGAATCATCGATAGCACTGTCGATAAAATAAAACTAAATATGATTCGTGATAATTTGACTGTTGTCAGTGGTAAATTAATTCGATGCGTTGATTTATATCCAAATCGCATGGAAGTTCTCGGAATTTTAAGAGATGTTGCCATTTTAGATGGCCAAATTCCGGATTTGGTAAGCTTATAAAGAATGAAAGATAATAAAATAGTTAATTCATGGATTCAACTTTTATGTGATTCCAGAGTCGATTCAGGCCAGAGCAGGAAGATGATGTTCGGCTAGTACAAAGTCTTTACGATTGCTTCATAGAAGAATGTGAAGATCTCAAACCAGCCCATCAAGCCAACGTTGTAACAAGGTACCAAAAATTGTTAACTTTTGAAGCATATAATTTTCGCCGATTGTACATGGCACATTATGGTGTTTTTAAGCAACAGAACCTTCGAATTGATAAAAATGTCTTTGGCATTTCATTACTCAAAAACGCCCCATTAATTGATTGTTCATTTATTATATTTCAGATTGATAAGCAGCTTTATAAACTTACAAGTTGACATTTGGAAAATATATGAAATGTTATTGAATGCGCAAGCCGATATACGTTGTATATTTGCATTAACACATCCAGATTGTATATCACAAATGGATAGCATATTGGCCAATGCAATCATTTATGGAAATGAAATGAAAGGTGAAGAAAAGTGAGTAATTTTAATCAAACTTTTTTTCTTTTCTGACACTAAAATCTGAAATTTATCTACATCCACAGGCAAGAATATGATTTTATCGCTTCGAAAAGAAAGTGAGTCTTAACTGGCGACATTTTGCACATGTAATTATTATCATTTTGACTAAATTCAAAATAAAATTTCAGATCAACAACATACATGCAAAAAGTTCGCTTAACAGCAATGCGCATAATAGCCCAACGGAATCAGCTCGATCAGATTCGAACGATAAAGAATTTATTATTTGCGAAAAATACCGAAATTTATCGCCTTCGCTACTACACTCATTCCTATCATCACACCGTCAAATTACGATTGGCCCAGGCATTTGCATTTCTATTTCGTTTGGATCGTCAGTGGGATGATCGTTTATTCAAAATACTAATGAATGAAGCGAATCAAGTGAATGTCACACACATCAATGAGTTAATCATTGCCGAAACGGTCGATGCTTATCACATGATTGATCTCATCGATAAGGTAATATTAATATTTTCTACTTCCTTTCATATATCCTTCGCACCTCGATCCATGACAATTTTATATATTTTACAGGTGGAAGGTAACAAAGGTCTTCAATCAATGTTCATTATATTATATTATATTTGTTGTAAAAAATTCGATCAACAATACATTCGTCAATCCATCGAATTATTGACGAAATTTATTTTTGCAAAGCAAATTATGGTACGAACCGCAGCTCAAATCGCTTTATCAAAATTATGTGAACGATTTGATGCAAACAATGAATACAAAACCATTTATGATTGTATCAAACGGGCGCATTCATTAAAATTCAGTCGAGCATTGAAATATGCATACGCATATGAATATCGTTTCACTCAAATAGATTTAAAAAATCCACTTCATTCGATGTACATACAACGGGAAATTCCACGAATTACAATGATGACATCCGATGAATATTATCAGGATGAAATATTTGATCCATTCAACGAAGAAATGGTTATTCACATTAGCGATGCAGATGCTATGGAAATGCCAGTCGATAGTGTTGAAATCGATTTATGTTTTATGGAAAATGCTGATGAGCCAACGCATTCAGTCAATGGCAATGTTCAACGTAAGGTAGTTACGTACCGAGAAACGTTCATCGATCGCAAGATTTTGAATAGTTTACCGGAAGAATTTGCTCCAAAGCATGCTGTAAGCCACACAGACCAACTAAACAAACTTTGCCTATAATGAATAATAATCAAGTTTGTGTTGCCATTAAATATTCATTTTTTCTTTTTGACCATTACAGAAAAGCGAACTCATCGTCCTATCTAGTTATATCAGCAAAGCAGCAAATCTTGGTGGTTTATCTCGTTCAGGTTACGAATTTTTTTGACTTTTATATACCAGTCGATTCAATGTATCACTCTAATCAATAATAATAATATTAATGTTTACAATTTTTAGCCGAAGTTTTTGGTGTCCAGGCGCTCGCAATCGATAATTTGAAATTCTTGAAGCAATCGGAATTCACAACGCTCAGGTAAGGAACTTTTTTCTCTTCTATTATCTGGTTGATTGAATGTGTCCCTCTATCGATAATAATATTCACAAATAAAGTTCACAATTTGCAGCATGGCCGCTGAAAAATGGATAAAATATTTTGAGGTCAAGGATTTCAATATTCTATCATATCTCATGGCAATGAAAGCGAGTGGATATGTCATTGTTGGTGCTGAACAAACGGCATTCGGTCAGAAACTTCATAAATCACTGCTGCCAAAGAAAATGATTCTAGTTTTGGGGTAAAATTGAAAAACAATAATTAATTATTTAGAATCATCAACTATCATTGAACCGAAACTAAAACAGAAACCATTTTCATTTATTTTAGTCACGAAAAGAATGGAATTCCAGCGAATGTTCTCAATATTTTGGATATGGCTATTGAAATACCACAGTTTGGTGTCATTCGTTCGTTGAATGTACACGTCACAGCATCACTATTTATGTGGGAATACTGCAAGCAACATCTAATCCCAGAAGTGACATCCATCGATGAGGTCTCATTTTAAATGCAACAAAAATGAAAAAAAAATCTACTTTTTTCGCATGCAAAAGATATTTGGGATTAATTTATATCTCGTTGTTGATTTATTTTGTTATTTCTAAATTATTTCCTTTTTATCGCGATTATTTTAATATTGTTTCATAGGTGTACATTCGGAATTATCTAATCAACAATAGCATTTGTCGGCGGTCTATGTATATTTTTGATAAATTCATAAAAATAAATTTCATGCCCATTTTTCACATTAGAAAAAAAAACAAAGGAATTAAAAATAATTTCTCTTCAAAATTGGAAGTCGAAAGAAATCTCGCATTGGATTGAAATCTTGAGCATTTAAATTCAATTTACTTCATAGGAACAAGAATGGATCGGTGACTTGAATCGCTATGAGCTCAGAGAATGCTCCCATCAAAATTAGAAGTTGTCCAGTGTGAAAAATAGATTTTGTTTAAGGTAAAAATTGTATTTACTTTTTTCTTTCATTTTCGTTTCTTAGAAAATTTAGTTTAGCTCGATTCGGCGTCACTATTATTTTGATTAGTGGCCGACATGTTTGCTTTTCCGTCTTATTTTCCGTATAAAAAAATGTGCAGTAAAATTGATCTAAAAAACATTTATCTTTTGGTGAACCAGAGCTGAATATCAAGCAGTTTGAAGCATTCAATATTTTAAATCGATAATAATAATATTAATTATTATTATAATCAGAATTCAGCATACGTCAATCAACTTTTGTTTAATTTATAACTCATATTAATTTCATATTAATCTGTTTTGTGTCTGTCTTCGAGCTTTTATCAAAAAATTATTGGCAGATCAAAGAAAAATCTTTTTTGTTCGTTCACTTCAGAAACAACCAAACGATATGACACATAGGCCATTTTTATTTAAAACTATGATGATCGAAAAATAGCAGAGATGTTTTGTCTTACTTAGCAGGGAAGGGCTTACTCAAGTAACGCTCAAGTAAGCGCTTTCTTAGAACCAAGCCTAATTAATGTAAGCAGTGCTTACTGAGCACTTACCTGAGGCATACTTGAGTAAGCCCTTCCCTGTAAAGTAAAAAGAAAACATCTCTGTAAAATAGAATCCGAAATTATTATTCCCCCGTATTTTATCCCTTTGATCACATTATTATCATTTTCTTTTAGTCAGTAGGTCTAGGTGTATTGACCCTGAACCCATTGTCGTTGGTAATTTCTCCGATGAATTGACCCTTAAATTTGGGTACTTTAGGTTGTTCTGGTGCTCGAGTTGAAGGTGGCCTTGTAGGGACTTTTGGAAGATCGGCTAAATTGCAAGGTATTTTTAATTGATTGTAGATTTCTTCGACTCTCCGTATTAAACGATCTGAATACTTATGAGCGGTACGATCAACAACGGATGGCGCTTTGATGCAGTCATCACCACCAAATTCACAAACCTGTCAACACGAGATAAGAGAATATTTCAGTTTTTGACGAACATAATAATTCATTGTCAATTTTCATACCCGATAATGGTGCAAAATACCAGAATCAGCGGGCACATTGAGAGATCCACGACCGGTTATAAATTCCCATACAAAATGATTTCCAGCCTCAACAACTGCTTCTGGCTTGCAAATGTATTTAGATCGTTGCTTTTGCGGATGTAATTTTGCACGCCTAGAAAATAAAATAAAATTATTCGAAATGATTGAGGAAGGATTGGCATAGCATACGTACCGTCTAGTCTTTCGTTGTGTTATCAATGCAGCCCTCAATGCTGGATTGATTGTGTTTTCATTGGAATAAGCGATTGCATCATCCGGAAATTGTAGATAAAAAAATGAATTTTGAAATGAATAAGCGCCTGTATTGCGACCATTTATCCGGAATTGCATCCATCTCGAATTCAAATGGCTGAGAGATATAATTTCCAAACAAATTAGTATTCATTTGCTTCAGTTATATGGATTATTTGAGCTTTCGTATTGACTGTTGACTTACTTCAAAAGATCGTTGAGTGTATTATTGTACCGAGGTATAATGAACTCATCCAGATCGATGAGAGCAAGATGCTGATATCTTTAATAAACAAATAAAAATATTTCATTGAATTGAACTCACAATTATTTACATTCATATTGGTGGTTGATTTACCTGTACATATTCCGATAAACACAATCGTTCAAAGCAGCAAACAGGCCCTCAGTTCGGATATCTTTTTGTGAACGCATACGTAGATCCCATGGTAACATGTTGACAGTTGCACGCTGATTTGCGATCGGTCGTCGATATTCACTTTTTGTGCCATTTGGTAATGCATCGCCGGCCAAAAAATCTCCGTTCATATAATGTTTAAGCACGCATGACGCACGTGGCCCAACAGTGTGATTATAAAATGTAAAATGTGATACTCCAAGTATTGTGTTCAATTCTAGAAACTCCAGCAAATGTAATGCCTGCAACGATAATTCAGAAGGTTTACTAATTAATTTGACGATTCCATTTGCAATTGTTCTATGTATACAGTATACAGTACACATATGAAGGTGCTTTTACCGAATCATATTCAAAATGGAAGGGTTTAACACAAACGCCAATTTTATCCGGAATGTTGGTGATATGTGTTGTATTAACTAAATCAACATCGTCATCGGTGTTACGAACCAGAAGTACATTTCCAGGCGCCGATCTTAGTTTACTAACAATGCTAACGGCATGTGGAACCGACAATCCTGGCGCGGTGACTGGACATAAAACGAAACATGCGCTGTATTTCAAATTCCAATTTTCTCTTATAGTCTGTGAGTCAAAAACATGAATTTATAATAATTATTATTTATTAACAAACAAACAATTAAACATTTGACTTACTTTGACACGCGCCATAACAGAAACAGTTCGATAATTTGGTGCTGTTGCATTTCCATTTTGATAAATAAATCGACACCAAACTTTTTCAGGGCCTCTAGTTTTTGTGGCACCGATAACACGAATTAAATTGCCGCCTCGTCTATCGTAAAAAGCCGAGAATACAAAGAATTTAAATCGTGTTCCGTTCACTATTTGCCATACACCGTCCAATGGTTTCGTATCGTTTCCATATGCTGGTAATGTATGTTCGACACTCGGTGCTAAAATAGATCCCCATGCGGCTGCTGTTGGGATTCCATTAACGCTTGGACGTTCATTATTGTTTGCTGGAAAAACAAATCCAAAAAATGTTTATTTTTAAGCGCCGAAATGCGATACTCCAAAAGGACCGAACATTTGTAATTTGAAACATCGTACCTCGATTGTTATTATGTTTAGTTTCCTTAAATCGATTACGTAAAAAGACAGCGTCTTCAATGCTATACTCATCTTTAACATCCTCATAATCGGGAACCGATTCACCAAATCGACTGTAGCTGCTATGTCGTACACCATTACCACCGCCACCAAATGTTTGTGTTCGATTTTTCTCATCAATCATCAACACTTCCGTTAGTATAATCAATGCAAATACCGTAAAAAATGCAATCACAATCAAAAAACTCATGCCCGCCCGTTTCTTTTCATTCCAAGCATATCGTTTGTAGGAACGTTTACCTCGGCCACCGAGCAAACTAAGTTTGCTGCCGTCCAATCCATGAGAATACATTTTATGTTCCCAGCTTTGGATCGTACAAAACAGATATATATATTCAAATGATCTGGTTTACCGCCAGTTCAAAGTCGTGACATTCGGGCATTATAATAATAATATTATCGATGATAATGTGAATCGTGACTAATGAAGTTGTATGAAGTACTCGTAAATAATCAAGACACTGTAAATAATCAAGAAATGAATTTATTCGATTGACTGAATATACATTGTTTATTAGAAAATACCACCGCAAGGTAATTATAATAAATAAATGAAAAATGAATGGACAAAGAACATTTATCGATGCATCAACACGAAATTCAATCGATGGCTGATTAAGGCATTCGATAAAGAAGAACTTTCGACATCCATTTAATTATTAATTTAGTTGAATGGATTTTGTGTGTTCAGTGTCCAATATCCATTAGATTGCTTTCGGCTTTTTAATCAAGTCCAAACTAGAGAATCAAAATGGATATGGAAAAGTCGAAGTAGAAAAAGGACAAATTTATAATGCAGTTACTTCGTGCCCTACTTCGAAATATGATGCAATTCCACATCCAACACGATATTGTTAATAACTCATTCTTTATTCACATAAAAAGAAAATTGAATTATAAATATTAATCACTCTGGCTCAATGAATGCCTATCACATGGTTATTATGTTTGATGTTCTTACACCAAATATTAGAGTCACAGAAACAAAATATGTAATTGGTTTTACCAAATTTACCTCTAGTCGGCCATTTCCGTGAATCACTTATCGTTTTCCCCCGTAGCCTAAATATGCCTGAATTGTATTATTTGCTAGTGCTCACTTGGTGCAAACAATCAGTTCGAGCGCACAAGAGCAAAAAAAAACAATGCAATTCTATAGGATATGCGAATGCTGAGCGTGCAATCGTTCTACGACACAATCAAAACTAATCGATAATTAATTTTCATTTTATATTCTTTGTATTTCACTTGGCTACTGCTTTTTTCCCCTTTTTCAAGAACGAAATACTGATGAATAATTATTCAATTCAAAGTTGGAATTTTTAGTTTCCAAACATTTCAACTTGAAATCGCAAAACCAGAGAACTGCAGAAGCAATTATTTTGTGAAATTGAAAATTATTCCATTGTGGCATGAACGCCTGGACAGAAATAACTAACTAGGACTTCTGTCATACAGAGCTATAAGACGGTGTGTCGTACTGATGGAATGGAAATAAGGATTTCGTAATCGGGGAATTTTTGTTGTTGTGCGGAGAATTCTGAATCAAACGTTTTGAGTTTTTTCCATACACACTACACACTACACACAAACATCGGACAATGAACGATTTTCCGTAGCGCATGCCAATTGAGATTGTTTTCATTGTATGATTCTCCCCTCATTTGTTACCGTTGTACCATATGCCACTTGGAAATGAATAAAGATTTCCAAGCAAAAACAATTCGAAGTAAATCAAAAATGTTGCAGCCATTCAAGTGTAGATGTCGTTACTAACATCAGTTAATATTTGACATATAGGCTCTCGAACCATATGTTGATTTGACGTTTTTATACTCGTGTTTTGCACAGAAAATAGATTTGTTTAATGATAAACATAAAGCAAGCTCATCTGCTTAAAAAGTTTCTTATCTGGATTTGGTTCAAATAAAATAAACAATTGAATATTTTAGTGATTTAAAAAGACCATTACGGATTTAACCTGAATTGGTGAGTATAATAACTGGCAAAATAGTTGTGCATTTGTATCCATAATTACATTTCATCAAATAATGTGCTACACGGTTTGTCCATAGCCTTTTGATAAGGTTATGATATATTCGACCACAAATAACTACTTCGAAAACTCCGAATTCAAATAATTTCATAAAATGAAAGTGTATAACTGAAACAAATCTAATTCGTTCCTGCCATTCCATGTTAAATAAACTCAAGATCGTGAGTTAATCAGACAGTAAAAATGAATGTTGTGATACATTAACATTTGAACGAGTAGCATTCTATTCGAATCAGTAAAGTCGTGCATATTGTAATTAATTCACTCTCATGGAAAACAAAAGTTCAGAGTTTATGGACTATTGTCACTAATGAATAGCGACAATGATTTCGATTCGAAAGTATCCAAAATTGGCGGTGAAAGAATAAACGAATCTATTTCTGATATTGTCTGAGCTCATAAAGAAATTGGAAAGGTTCAAAAGAACCATAACAATAGTTGTTTACGTCGTGTCAGTTTCTTTTTTCCTACCATACCTGACAATTCGCTACGGGCATTCAAATGTGAATTCTTTATATTTTCAAAATTTATTGCCTTTATTTTCGGAAATTCATTATTCATTGTGACGTTTTCGATTGCATGTTTCTGCATCATGAACTGAGTCCATTTTTTCCTTTTCATTATTTCTATTTTCAACGTGTAAGCTTTGGTGTTAATTGTTAAGTGGCTGCAATGTCAACTCAACCGTATAAATTACATACAAATGCTCAAACTTTAGACTTAATTATTTCATCATTACGTTTTATAACTGCGAATAAACGTGATGCATCGAAGCGCGTATTTAAACCTTCGAAAATACATTTCATTGAATTTCGGTGTGAATTCATCGCAATGCAATCAAGGCAGTTTTTTTCCCTATGAATGGAGCTCATAATATGTTTAAACTCCCTCACATTGTCAGATCTAGTTTTTTCAACATGTGAAAAATGCCACATCATTCGTGTAGGCTGAGTACCGGTATTGCATTCAATGGGAACAAATAAGTCGTGCACACAGTTGGCATCGTTAGCGATGAAATGAAATGTTTGTCTTCACTGCACGCAAAATGTGAAGAGTAAATCTACTGTATATAATGTGACAAGTGGCAAGCATTCAGTATTCATGTGGTTTCAATCACATGTCTGTCACAAACGAGCAAGCAAGCTTTGTCAAAGACATTTTGTTCTGTGGAGCATTTTGTTTACAGCAAATCGTTTTTGGTCTGAAGAAATCTCAATCAGTCTGTACAATTTACCGAGTACTTACTGAATTGTATTTTTTTCTTGTCATCGAATCGTAAAATTTTGCGCGCGCGCATAAACAGAACCAACACATAAAAAATGCTAAGAGAAATAACCGAACGTAACACCAATGGTGAGGAAAAATGTTCAAGCAATGCGTCGAAATCAGTCATTTACAAAAAAAAACAACGATTTGGTGGTCGGTAGTCGGTAGCTTGAATGCAATGAGAGTGTATGTGTTTTAGTGTGGATATGAAGCGGCAACGCCACAACAGCCACATATTCGGAAAATGTATTGTATAAAGAAGGCAATATGTACTTCTCATATACTTCGCGGTCGTTTCGAATTGTTTCGAATATCCAGTAGGTGATTTACTTTTCGGCTGTTTAGTCGAAAACGATTTTTCCTCTTTCGTTTTGTATTTTCTTTGAATATCGGAAAGTTAAAATGCGTGTTTTTAACGAGGAAAATATTAAATTGTGAGAAACAATGATTGATTTTGTGCGAATTTATTTTTTTTTGAACGAATTGAACGTGATTTGAATTCATAAATTGAGTCAAAACTATTCATTATAAAAAGTATCGCTTGCATCCGGACAAAGAATATAATGACAAAATAAAATTCCATTTTATGGAATATCGGAATTCATTAGTTGAATATTGAACATTCTCTAAATGGTGATCGAAAGCATATCATTCAAATCCAATCAGTGAATAAAAAAAGTGGAGTCTGTTGCGAAAATAGCACCAATCGAATTGTAATGTGATGATTTGAGTTTTATAAAGATATTCATTACCATTTCATCAAAAGTGACGGGGTGCTTTGTCCCTGCTGTTGCTTTTTTGTTGAAACGAACAATATCTCATCAGAGATAAAAATTATAAAAAGGCCCACAAGGTCTTTTTGAGGGCAAACTTCTTGAGATTCTGATAAGAAAAAAGAAAAATTGTTTTGTTTGTTGACTATTTTTATACGGTAAAAAATTTTCCAAAAAGAAATTCGCCTTTTCAAAGAACTGTACATGTGTAGTTAGTGCGTGCTTTCTTTATTCGCAACGAATTATATAATAATTTTGATAGAACATCGAATCGAGAAACAGAAACCTTATCGAAAGAAGACGATACAAAATAACCATATAGAATTATTTGATTAGGCCTCAAGTGTTTGTTATTACAATGAACAATGAACATTAATTAAGTAAACACAAAAAATTAATAGAACGAATTGTTTGTCAATAAATGTCATGGGAAAGCCCTAATTGTGTCGTTGGCAAATAGTGATTTTGTCGCCTTTGATTATTTTTCTGTTTAACTTCGGCGTAGATAGAATTCGATAACATTCGCTTATATCATTCAAAATATGGATATAATTTTTTTAAAGCGGCAAAGAAGTGAAAGAGGTGAAATGAACAATAAACAACCCGCATGGGATTTTCAACTCTGTGTGCAAAAATTAGAATGAAAATGTAAATTGTGTATGACAAATGAAATATGTATGCAAATAGATAACAAATAAAATAAATTTAACAGTAAATTGAGATTTTTCACATTCCCTCGGTAAATTTTCCATTCAATGAATAACAGAAAATGGCTGGTTAGCAAATAGATATTAAAAAACGTCACCGTTTGAAAACTGCAAAAAATAGCAATTTCTCAAAAAGTACAGAATACCTGGGCTTGTCGAGTGCACGCCAAAGTACACAAATAAAGGGGGAAAAAACAGAGAGTGAAAAGTGAAGAGTAAAGTGCATGGAACTGAATGAATTGTGCTGTTTTTTTTTCAATTCTCATTTATCTTTGAAGAGAGCATTTACCAAATGAAGTGCACCATTTATCATTTGTTTGAATCGTACTTGATACGAGCACATACATTCATGTCGGCAATGATTAGAGCTCGTACCCACGCTCGTAATCCCACACTTCAAAGACATAACACCGAATATACTTATCGCTTTATCATCTGAGTTGTTTTTAGATATATAAAAGAATGTGTAAACGTTTTAAAACTGTGGCAGGTATGACTTCTATTCAAAAATAGTGAATACAGATTCATTCAAGTTTTGCATGGATGAACAGCGAACAGAGATTGGCAAAAAAAAAGAGCTCAATAAAATTGTCATTAAAAGGGAACTTTGCAAAAAAGCATCATAATAATATATAAATTTAAAATGCCCAAAAGACATTCAGGCCCAACTAGTTAAGGTCGAGCCTAAAGTGTTTTCCATTCAAATGCATCGTAAACAAAACATCATGCCTGACGAGTAGAGTAGCAAAAGCACTAGAATTAAAGTGGTTAAACATTTGTGCATTACTTGGATGTGTCGGTAAATGTCAATGATCCGTTAGCTGAAATGATTTTGATGAAAATCACATTTACAAATAGCGAATGGCCAATGGTAAAAATCGAAAATAAAAGAGAAAATCTATAAACAAGTGAAGAGCTCACATAGGTAATGAAAGCTTCGTTCAATGCACGTATAATATACCATGGTATATGTATCCGTGGTCGATCGAAGTTCGTGCACAAGAATCGGAAGCAAAACTAATAAAATAAAATTGAAAAGAAGAACCAAAATAATAATGTGATGTTGCCTACGACAAGTGCAATTAAATTTTCCATTGGAATGAGAATTGAATCGATCAAAGTGAAAAAAGACACTTTCGACGAAAAAATCGTTTGATAATATGTCATTGCGAGCGTTTATTAAATTCAAATGTATAGAATATGCTCGACAGAGAGCAGATGCATACCACAACCATAACAATACCAGCTGTCGAAAACGGCAACATTGTGAAACATTATCATCAACAGCAACAACACCAACCACAGCATCCACAACAAAATGAATCTTTGTCATCATCGCCGGGCAAAAATCGCAATAAGCACCGTTCACATCGACCGGAAAATATTACCAGCAGGAATAGCAACAACAATACCACAACTGAAACATCGTACACGTCAACCGTGTCATTGTCAACAATTGTTTCAAGTGATCCAGATCAAGAAAATGAATCGACCGATCGATCACAAACACGTCTAAATCATAAAAAACGAAAATCTTGTGTTTCATTTCAAGATAATCTAACGGATAATTATTTAGAACGTGGACGTCGTTTGCATGGTTTACAATTACCTTTGCATCCATTACAGATTGGCGGTTGGGTAGCTATAATTGGCTTTGGTGTGTCAACATTTTCTGTTTTGATACCAGCATTCGATTTGGATCTACAAATTCCATTATATTATATTTTCGGATGTTTGTATTTTATGCATTGTATATCATATTTGATTTGTATATTGTGCGATCCATCCGATAATGAATTACGTAAGCAAAGCTCATCACGTATCGTTCCTGAATTTGATCGAACCAAACACGCACACGTTATTGAGAATGGGCGATGTCATTTGTGCAATATACAAGTAGAGACAAGAAATCGTACCAAACACTGTAGTGTTTGCAATAAATGTGTAAGTCATATTTTATTTATCAAAAGGGACAATCAAACAATAGAGAAGAAAATAGAGAAAGAGAAAGAGAGAGAGAGGGAGATAAAAAACATTGATCACGCGTTTATCTTGTTTCTTCTTTTTCACGTTGTCACAGGTCGCTCAATTCGATCATCATTGTAAATGGTAATTATTCTTCATCCATTTTGTTTTTATATTTATTTCATTGTTTGATGTTCGACATTCTCATTCACGTCCAGTGATCCATTAAAAAGTCACTTATTTTTTCATCGAAAAAGACAACAATTGAACATAAATAGAGAAAAAATAGAGAAAAAAAATAATAAAACATTGAGCACGCGATTTTCTTTTGTTTCTTACCTTTCACGTTGTCACAGGTTGAATCATTGCATCGGAGGTCGCAATTACGTTGCATTTCTAATGGTTGTGGTTAGCTCAGTTATAATAGCAATAATAATATTGGCCGCAGTGATTGCTGAACTTGTGCTGTATTACATGAAATCCGAATGGCTCATTATATGGAAAGCCAGCAGAGTAAATGTGACTACCCTTAATGGCACCGATTCATTCCTCAATCAAACCGATCGAATGTCGTCAACAATATTCAATGATACGTTCATCGCATTAATAAATGATACGACAATCATGTCTGACTCTATAGCAAATGCCACCGATACAATGTTTGATCTGCCCAAAAATGAATCAATGGCGACCATTTCAGCGGCTGGTATTAGTCTTCATGATACAATATTTTTGGTATTTATTTCGGTATTGGGCATTTTGGCTGCAATAGCTGTTGGATTGTTATTGCATTTGTGCTTCTTCCATGTGTATATATCTTTCTTAGGTTTGACCACCTACGAATATATTAGGAATCAACGTCAATTAGAAATACAAAAAGAGAAAAATTTAACGGCAACCGTTCCAATAACCGACAATAATAAAACAACATTGAACGCATTAAAGAAATCTTCAACATCAACACAAATCTATTTTTGTTCGCACATTGATCCAAAGAATTTAATTGAAAATTATGAAACAAAAGCTAAACATCGACCAAAATCGATTCATTGTTTTGATACATCAATGCAATATTCCAATGTTGGAACACATAATGCATTCTATTTGTGTTCGATTTTACATGATCGGCCATCACCGATACTAGTGCCATCATCGATGGCCCATGAATTAACGTCGAACAGTAGGAGAACAAGCCGCTCAAAAGTGTTTCACTGTTGTTCAGAGTATAAACAAATTGTCAATTTATCCGATACATCTAGTCAAAAGGAATACAATGACGATAGGAATGGTGATGGATCGGCTACCGAAACGACTTCAATTGATGAAAATGTTAAATTCTTTGAACAATGCGCTTTTTGTAGTTTTAAATTAAAAACAGTTGGACGAAAAGCATCGGCCATCAAATCAACCGGGTCAAATCGGAAATCCGCTACAGCATCGCAAAATTCAATTTTCAAAAGAAAATGGAATTGTTGCGCGAATGTGCCCGAAAGCCCGGATGAAGATGTTACAATGAATTCACAACAACAACAACAACAACAAAATATCGATACAATATCCGAATCGATTGAGCAAAAGTCAAATCGACATCATCATATACATCATCGTTTGCGTGGCTCATACGATGAACATAAATCAAATTATAAAAACGGTGCCAAATCAACCGAAAATGGATCAGCAAAGAAAATTCGCCCATCACTATCAACAAATCTGAAGGGAAGCAATCGATTTCGTGCAACAACGCAAACAATAACATGGCCTTTACGGTTAAGGTACATGTTTCGAGTGTTTGGTCGATGTCAACAACCGTATTATGCACAACAAACACCGGCAACTGCAAACACCAATGGAAATGAATGTGGAAACGAAATTAAAAAACTGTCACAATCACGAAACAGGTCATCGTCACCACGACGAACTATTAAACAAAATCAAATTCGTCCAATGGATTCAATTGAGCAGCAGCAGCAACAACAACAACAACAATTTCAGCAACGTCATAGACAATCTCACGATTTAAATTCAAACAATCATAGAAATAATGCATCGAATCGACGAAAGGATATTGTTAACATGCCCGATTCACAAAACAATCCAACAGATGAAATTGTATCAAATTCAAAAAGTATGCAAATACCACCGGCTCCACCAGCCCGGCGTAAAATCTGCCAAACAGTCGACATGCAAGATTTAGCCGAATCTTTATCTTTTGTACAAAATCCATCACATCATCATCATCACTTTCCGTCCCGACTCAATAGGCCAAAAGAACAACCAAAAGTATCCGCACAAATGGCTCAACGTTCTGTTGGCAATGTGAATAATCGAAGGAGACGCAAAAATGTATTCCGAACACGTAGTCCTAATTTATCGCCAATTCATGAATCGGGATATTCGAATCCAACATCACCACAGCCTTGTCGACATAGCAGCTCACATGGTAGTGATTCAAGTGTATCAATAACGAATTGTATGTCCCACCAGCAATGGAAACACGATTCCATCGCATGAATAAAAATCAGAAAATACACTTATCGTTGCTTTAATAGAGTTCTTCGTTGTTCATCTTTTTATTTCAACGAAACCAAAATTAAACGAATAAAAAAAATTTAATGGATATGAACAAAAATGCGGAAGTTTCATGTTATAATAAGCGATAGGCATAGAGATAATCATAATAATAATTTATGATATGAATATTGTTCATTGAACAAGTAATTTTGATCGGGGCCTACATAGTGATGCAATTTAAATGTACTAAATTGCAAGTATTTAGTTCATAAAAGAATTTAATAACTTACAGTTTTTAGACGGTGTTTTTGTTGTATTTTTCGCTCACCGAAATTTTTGCTTCATCCGGCGTCAATAATCATTGAGCATTAAAACTTGATGGGCATTTAGCCTTTGCAGGAGCCAGTCCAAATATGATAATAGCAAATATAAGCATTAAACCAGTAAACGGTGTAGTTCAATGGTTTTTCTTTTGGAATCAAAGCCAAATTAATATAGAATGAAAATGTATTTTGTCAAACTTCAAAAAAAGCAAAATCAAAACCAAAACAAAAAGGGTTGATTAACATGAAGCAAAGAACAATCGAGTTACATTATGGTAGATAAATAAAAAAAACTTAATTATTATTTTCTTTGAATAAATATGAAAATTGTTTTATTTGGGTCTTAACGTTTAATTCAATTGAATTGGTGCCTAGGGGAGTTTAATGTTGTCATAGTAATATGACTGCTTTATTATTATAAAAGTATAAAATACAAACATATGAATTGATTTACAATGTTGTTTCAAACCGACTAAAGGGAAATGCAGCGAAATCTATTATCTTCAATTCAAATCAAAGATAGGAATTTGGAATGTCACATTTCCTGACAAACTCTTCAACGTTGTGTCAATGTTTCTCCATCAATTTCCGCTTCGTAGACGTATTGAATGCTTGCAATCGTAACTAAATGTTATGAGTCGTGCAATTCCATAATTGCAATTATGGCAATCTAAAGCCTTCGATGAATAAAACAAATAATGAACGTTCCCCGAATGTCATCAATGAATAAGTATGGCATGGAATGCTTTTTCATTTTGCAGTTTGCAACTCTTTAAATTTTGTATAATCGAATGGTATTTAAGCACGTGCGTGTACCTTACAAACTATGAGTATTCATTATCATTAACCTTTACACCTTAATCCATTACTAAAGTGGAGAAACGAATTGAAATATCGATTTCTTAATATAAATACTTTGCACATGCAACACTTTTCCATCAATTCTTTCCGTGTTGGCAGCAATTACGACTTCATGTATCTCTGTATTGTTGATGAAAGTTTCATTCAAATATATAACTGTCCTGTTTCTGTTTTTCTACGTCTTTCATTCAATATTATTACTAATTACGATGATTAAATCCAAATTAAAAAAAAATATCAAATAAGGACAGCCGACATTGGACTTGTTCAACCATCGATGTCACTCATGCGATAATAACATTCATAATGATTATAATGAGGCAACACAAACATATCCAAAATTCATAAAGATTCCAATCACATGAATGCCAGTAGACAATGATGGATGTATAATGTAAATGCTACTACTCAATTATATCAATTTCAATGTATCTCTTGCCTGAAAATATGTATAATACCGATTGCCTTACAACCTTTCGCCTGCCAGGTGAGTCCCAATGAACATTTTCTTTTGAGGTATTCCAGAAATTAACGAAGTTTTTTATGTGCGAAAATGGAAAATCTTAAATATTAAACAGTGAAAGTTCACTATGTGAGTACTTTATGCGATGCTTGTTACGGGTTACTGTTTACCATAAACAAGTATGAAAATTTTCATCAGACATTCGGGCAAAAGATATTTAATCTTTTTTTCGATAAAAAAAAAAGATAAGCTCGCACGGAACTCGAATCCAAACAGACAACATGAAGCTTCTGGCAGAATGACGTGAATGTAGTACATTTATAAATTTATAACGTATTGATGATGAATATAATCCATTTTGTGATAGATTCGTTGCAAATGTTCCGCTAATTTAACCATTTCATTTCTTTTAATAATCTACATATTTAACTTATTTCCATATGTTGATCGCGTTGTTCCGTGTTGTTGATCACACGTCTGTGGGCTCACAACACTCAATCGCATAATTGGAAAAAGTCTGAAGATTGAATCGAATAACGCAAAAAAATGAGAAACATTTATAATTTCGTTGTGGTAAACGCCATATTCAGCACAAAATTGTACATTGTACAATGTACACTGTACACATATTGATCAATTACTTTCGGCACATATACAATAACATGAAATTCGTTTCGCTTTGAGTACGTTCGAGACTGAGCATTCGGAGTATATTTTGAATGATTTTCTCTTTATTCAAATGTTGAACTTAATTCCAAACACTCACAGCATTTTTGGATCGGAAGGTTTGGCTAAAAAATTATTTTTTGTCTACTTTTTTCTCTGCTTCATCGTTTTGGAGAAATTTCCATCGCATATCACACATTTTCAGTAAAAAATGACCAAATCAATTGAATTCACGGTAAAAAATTTGATTTATTGCAGTGCACACCAGTCGATGTTTGGTGTTTCACAAACAAATATGTTATGTGCGAACGAACAAGTTGATTGCATTGAATTAAATTTTCGATTGGAGTTTGTTCAATATTGAATGTGACGGAAATGGCAACATCAGATTTGTTTTTTCGTTTCCATTTTTTGCTATATTGAAAATTTTAATTATAAATGTATATTGAAAGCATAAAATGCGTTTCACTCTATTTAAACTGATCATCGTCATTTAAGTATATGTAAATTATGGGATACAAAAACATTCACAACGTTCAATACAAGCCAGTCAATTGCCATGGTTAAGGTTGCTGATTTGTTGTTATTATTATTATGGTTTTTCTATTTGTTTTCTTTCTCTCTTTCCGCCCCATTCATTTTGTTAGAATAGATTTTATTTCATTCGCTAGACGAATATAGGTGTAATGCAATATGGGAACAGCTGACGCATCGAACGACAAGGAAAAAAAAATTGCACACTTTTCAATACCAGCTTATAAACGAGTTAAGCGATGTGGAATGGATTTCTATGAAACAACACTGGGCTCACCAAAATATGTGGTAAGTGAAGAATGTGGATCGGGAAATATTTCGAATTTGTCGTTGTTTGTTGTCAACAAACTTTAATTCGGATTTCTTTGAACATTCCCGTTTTGCAGGTAGCACCAATGGTGGATCAAAGCGAGTTGGCATGGAGATTATTAAGTCGACGTCATGGTGCTGAATTGTGTTACACACCAATGTATCACAGCAACGTATTTATTCAGGATTTAAAGTATCGCGAATTTGCGTTACAAAGTTGCCCCGAAGATCGTCCTCTGATTATACAGGTAATTAATTGCTAAAAATTATTACAATTATTTTTTCATTTTGATACGCTGTCATTCAAATCGGAAACATCAGAATTTAGCGAAAAATTGGAAATAGAATATTCTTGAACAATCAACAATATTGCGTCTTCATCAACATAATAATTATAATAATAATCCCCCTCGTATACAGTTATTCGTTTGGGCATTGGGCATAAGGCGTGAGGCACAAATAGAATAGTTGTATTCGATTCGATTGACCTACATTCGATTTCTTATGTGCTTTATTTTTCGTCTAAGCTGAATGCTTGTTTGACTAACGAATTGTTTCTTTTCGTTTTTTCTTCTTATTATTCTTCATGTTCTCCTTCTGTGCGTAATGTTATTGTTGCCGATTATGATCAATCGATTTAATCGACTATAAACATTGAACATGTAAAACAAAAACCAATCAGTTCTGCGGTAACGATCCAAAGATTTTACTTGAAGCAGCATTAATTGCCCAGGATCATTGTGATGCAATCGATATAAATCTAGGTTGTCCGCAAGCAATAGCTAAGCGTGGTCATTACGGTTCATTTTTGCAAGACGAATGGGAACTTTTACAAAAAATAAGTAAGCAAACAAATCATTTAATCTTATTTAAATGGAAATGGTCAATGCTCAACGTGTATAGTGTATGGTGTATGGCCTTCATATTTTCTATGAATACATAAAAACGCAATTTGATTTTTTTTTCTCTTTTTTGTTTCTGTTTCTTGACTTTTCCACTTGTCCACTGCCATTGACTTGCAGTCAGTACACTTCATAAAAATTTAGCGGTACCCGTCACATGCAAGATACGTCGGTTCGATGAAATGGAGAAAACAATAAAATATGCACAAATGTTAGTTAATGCCGGATGTCAAATGTTAACTGTACATGGTAGAACTAGAGAACAAAAAGGTCCATTAACTGGCATTGCTGATTGGAATTATATTAAAACTGTTCGGTACGTGTATGATACATTTGTTTGTTGAATTTATTTGAATGAAGTGATTATTATTATGAATTGAAAATTTATTAGACGAAACGTAAAGAGTACAAAACATAGGGCAATAAATAATAATAATAATCATTTGACCTTCGTCAATAATTAAACAGGGAAAATGTTTCGGTGCCTGTTCTTGCGAATGGAAATATATTATCGATCGAAGATATTGACGATTGTATACGTGAAACGCGGGTCGTTGGTGTGATGACGGCTGAAGGCAATTTACACAATCCAGCTTTATTCGAACGAGACTTTATTCCATTAACATGGCAATTGGCCCATGAATATCTAGATCTTGTTGAAGAACATCCATGTCCAAGAGGCTATATTCGAGGACACATTTTCAAAATTTGCCATCATTTGTAAGTATTAATTTATGTTCATCGACTCTGGTGTAATGTTTATTTATTTACGAATCTGTGTGCAGATTGGGTCTGAAAGAGAACAATGAAATCAGGGAACAAGTGGCTGGCGCACAAAGTCTTGAACAGTTTCGATATTGTATTGACAGACTTAAGGCAGAATTTGAGCCATATCACAATGGGGAAAAAGTTTGGTGCGGCGAAACGGAACCAACAGATTTTAATTTGTCGCTTCCTCCATGGATTTGTCAACCTTACATTCGAATGGAACCGGAAAAGCATATTGAACGAATGGTGGAAAAGCAACGAATCGCAAATGACCCAACTCGTGAGAAAGCTGAATATTTCGATGATGATGGTCAGAAAATATCAAAGAAATTAATGAAAAAACTTATGCGAAAAAGTCGTCGATCAAATTCTGATCAACTTCGTAAAACAGAGCCACGAATCATGGAGTTATGCCTCCGAAATGCTGAATGTAATAATCCAATGGTAATTTCAATTGAGGGAATCTGATAGGTCAAGATTCTTGAATTAAAAATGTTCATTATATTTTCAGGGCTTAAAATGCGACCATAAGCTATGTCGAGTCTGTTGTCGCGACAAGTGTTACACTGATGAACTCATTTGTACAGGCCATAAGTTCCGTATTGAACGCAGAAATCGAAAAAATCACCAAATGCTAATGAAAATGACGAATCATTCAAATGCCAATGAAAATTATGAATCAAAGTCATTGGATATGGAAATCAATTGAATTTCGAACATTCGGATTCATCAACAGACAAACAGATTTATTACCAATGTTCAAAAATTTTAAATGAATTTTATGACCTTTCATTTAAAAAAAAAATCAATGTGTTTTTTCATTATTCATATCAAAATAACGCCATCTAGTGCATAGGAGTCTAATGACTATGATAAATAAAGAGAATGACATGTGCATTTGAATATTAACCTAGAAAATTGTTGAATGTTTACTATTTTCGTTCCAGTTGCCGTAGCTGTCCGGCTTCTTCAAAATGGAAATTTATAAAGGCTTTTTTGATCTGTGTGTTCCTTGGCAAAATGATGAAAAGGAAATGATAACAACGCTAAATGAATTATATGAAGGTAAGTTGACATAAATTTCGAAATTAATCTACGATTGCCATTAAATGATTATTTAAATCGATGATTTCAGTTGGATATAGAACTGTGGCCATCGATCAAACATTTGATCACACAAAATGCAATCGAAAGGCATCCGAAATGTTTCCAGATCCCGTTAATTTGACAAAAATCCGTGAACAATTCGAGAAGAAGTTAAAAATCTTAAATCGATTGACAATCGTTTATTCACAAAATGTTATTTCACACGACATGAACACATCGACGAATCTTAAGAAATATAATTTAATTTGTGGAGTACCAATGAATGAGGCAGCTACACAGCATGCCTGTTCAACGTTTGCCGGTGATATCATTGGAATGGTTCATGAAGATTCAACGAAAGTTTGTTTAATTCCTCATAAATATTATGTTATGGCTGCTCGGCGAGGCATACACTTTGAAATTCAATATGGACCTGTCATTCGAAATTCCAACCATAGAAAAGATGTTATTATTGTAGCCCAGAATATTGTTTCTCATCGAGGAGCTAGCTCGGTAATTATAACTGGCGGAGTATTGAATTCGTTTCAAGTGCGGAGCCCATACGATATAGCTTGCTTGTGAGTATACCAATTCTAGTCTTCTCCAGATGATTCGATCCTGAAACATTTTTTCCTGTTTTCAGGGGACTGATATTCGGTTTAAGCGAAGAACAATCAAAAAGTGCTATCTCAAATATTTGTCGGAAAGTTTTGCTTCGAGCAGGTAAATAAAGTCACAGAGCATATGAACTTGATCAATTTTCTATCGAAACTCCAATTCTAGAGGGTCGTCGGTATGGTAAAACAATCATCTTAGCTAAAAATATGCCCGAATCAAGCAGCGAAGAGGAAGATGATAAAGAAGGTTCAGATTCGAATTCTGATTCTGACGAAAGTATGAACGAAGGTTATCCAGCAAAAAAACCAAGAATCAGTTAATAAAAGTAAATGAAAAATTGTCAAGTTGGAAAATAAACGTTTATTTTTAGTTAAGCTTTGATTCCAACTTCACCTGGTTGGAAAACCTTAACATTTCGGTCGCCGATTTTATATAAAATTGTTTTTTCAGTATATTTAAAATGATCTTTCCGTTTCTTGCATACGATTCGTCCGTCCACCTCTTGAAATTCGCCAGACTTCAATTTGCTCACGGTTATATTTGACGATGCATAATCTTCCAAAGATGTGACAATCTCTTTATTCAAATGACTTAGGTTCACCTTAAGTACTAACGAAACTCGATCATTTGTATTAACAAAATCCACGAGCTTGTGACAAAGGCGCAAAATCGAATCCTTACTGTAACCAAGGTATGAAAACATAGCCACATTATCGATGATGATGCTGATGTTCTCTTTTGATTGAAGTTGATTTTGTGTGTTTTCTTTAATTTCGTTTAACAGTGATTCAAATATTTCATTTTTTGGTGCCGTTAAATACTTTGAAGAAAGGCAATTGGTTCCAATATCGAGCAAAGGTTCAATCAACTGAATTCGTCCTTTATCTTTGGCCATTGTCAAATTGAATCCCAGGCGAACACCAGCATTTGCATAATGTTGGCTTAAATGATGTAAGCAAACTAAAACAACACCGTTTTGCTGGAATTTCAAACATTGTCCAAGGATACTGGTTATCAAAAAACTTGCATCAGCTCCATATTCCTCTCGAATCAAAATGAATTGTGGCAACTTTTGGTCGGTCAATTCGCACGCTTGCAGAACACTTGTTGACATTGTATTGATATTGTGATGAACCTGAAAGTTAAATGTGGTATTTTAACATTAGAATATTGAATGATATATTCAGTTTCTCAGGGAAACGGCGAAAAAATTCATTGACAGCCGAAACTGTAAAGGAATTACTTTTTGGTATTCCTCTCTCAAAAATTCGTTTGAAAAATAACAAATTTGCTCGATGATTTGGTCACGATTCGCACTTTGTAAACAATCTAACCTCAGTTTTGGGACATTTGTTACATCTGCTTGACAGTTGTCATATTCATTGAGAATTAGTGTGTTTTTGAAAAACCTTAAGCAACTTTCACATTTTCATCAATGAAAAAAATGTATGACTCAACTGTGATCGTCATTTGAACCAAATCAAGAGAAAACGATAAAGAATTTCCTACAATTTCCAAACTTAGTCAAAATTTCTTTCAAAAAGTCTAGACAGAAACATTCTTCGAAATCGTTACTTCGAAATTCGAATATTGAGTTTTGGTGTTGCCATTTGCTACTAAAAAAATATTTCGAATGCAACTCATCCATCTCGTTCTTTCTAATTACTTCGGCATTCATTGTCTAAGTATTAGTTAAAACATATTCACAATCTCTTTATTTAAAACTCGAATCGCTAGAAATTACATGTCAAGAAATAAATGAAAATGAAATTCCCATTTTTTGGATGCATATTTGTTTAAAATCGAAAAACCAAAAATTCTTTTCTCAGCAAATAACCTAAAACATTTTATTTAAAACAAATCACCGGTGTATATACAATTGAAAATATGTTTAACACACCAAACAGGACCCATACATTGATAAAGGCCAATGCATTCATAATTAAAAACATGGCACGCTTCTTTGCTTTCGAATGAATATTCACACACACACATAGAAACCGAACATCAATTATGGTTACATTTGTGTTCGTATTTGTAAAGAATGCTCATTGTATTTGGTGTTCGTTGAAATGGGAATTTCATATACATAATATGTTAGAAAGAGACAATCGGCAGATAATCTACGCAAGCACCAAAAGTGTGAACCAAGCAAAAAACATATCATCAGAAACATATTTCTTTTTTTTCGTTTCTTCATTTTGTCCCAAAACGGGATTCTAGCGACTAATTCATTAATAGTGCACACAGACACACAATAGTTGCCGATCTGAATTCAAAATGGAGGTATCTTGTGTGATGCGTACAACAGTTTTGAATCGGACCTAAGCAAAAAATGATAATAAAAAAGAACTAAAAGAAAATTTTAAAAGAATTCTCTCTTCGTTTGAATAACATTTAACTTAAAAGTTTAAAATAATCATTTTTTGAATGTCTTCGGTGAAGTTTCTGAACATTTAAATTTTTTCCGTACGATCGCCGAACCGAGTTTAGAAGTAGAGAAAAAAGTTCATTACAAAAGAGAAAGAAGAAGAAGAAGAAGAAGAAGAAATAAAAAAGAAAAAATCATCATATAAAAGCATATTAAATCTACGAAATTACGAAGACACAGAAAACACATATTGAATAGACAATTGAAATCTTAGCTTGAGATACGAGATCAGTTTTCACAAAATTTGATATTTATAAATTACCGACTGTGTGTAGTGTAAATAAAGTAAATAAATAGAATAATTAATAAAACTCTAGTCGTTATTCTTTTTTCTACATAAAAAAAAAAAAAATATCATTCGTTTGTCGCTTGAAAAGAAAAATCGTTCATCAATTGATTTTGTGAAATTGAGTGTTTTTTGTAAAGTGTTTCTGTTTGGAAGTGTAAAGAAAAGGATCAGCAGAAATTTTCTATTGAGCAATTGGATTACAAATTTTTGCATCGCCGCCACATCAAGACGAGAAAAAAAAATATACAAAGAAGAAGCAGCAACAGCAGCACTAACATTTAGACATCGAAACTGCAGAAACGAAGAAAAAAATCATTTCTTTTTTTCTCGCTCGGTTCAGTTTCCAATACAATTTCGTATTAATTCATTTCAATGTAAGTACACATAACAAATGTTCATTGGTGTATATAGAATACAGCGTACATATACAATATACAATTATTACGCGAATATACTGACAGCGGCGACTGTTCTGTATTATTTTATTACATTTTTTTTTTCACTTCGCTTCGTTTATATGTTTCCCTTCTGCTCTCCGTACTTCATTATAATTCAAATTCTTTCTGTCGATACGATACAATTTGTAAGTTGATCCGAAGAGAAAAAGAAAAAAGTTGTTAAAATAAACGATAGAAGCGCCTCGTATATTGCAGAATGAACCGCGCGCGCGGTAGTAGAATTATTATAATATTATTATTTATGTGTGTAGAGTGCAGATGTATGTGATTTGATGTTGTAAGTTGTACGTATCTTAGACATGGCATAATGGCGAGTTCAGTGCTCAGTGGGCCCTTTTTCCATTTTTATTTTTGTTACTTCTTTTATTGAATTTATCATTTGTTGGTTGAGGCGAATGGTTGTGTTCCACTTTGGCATTTTCCCATTGTAAATTACTGTTTGTAGGTGAGCATTAAGCATCCGAATCGGGCGCCGACAAATATATTTGTCCTCCTAAATTATAAATTATAATGTATTGATATGCTAACAAATACGTTTGGCATTTGTTCGACCACCACATATCATGAAATGTGTGACTTGTGCTCAAGCCCATCGGAAAAAAAATACAATTTTATCGAAACGTAAACGGACAATAATATATAATTAAATTGGCACCATCATTCTGTTGCGTCGGTAAATCGAAAAATCTTCCTTTGTTCATCAACTACTTTCTATCATTGATGAAAAAATAAAAAAATAAAATAAACGTTCATTCACATTGAGCGTTGGGCATTGAACATTGAGCATCAATCATTAAAAAAATACACAAATATTTACAAACACATATAAACAATCAAAGTGCCAAAGCAAACAGTCAAAGAAGCCAAATGGCTCGTTAATAATGATACATTCGAATCCAAATCCATCTTATTTACTTATGATGTTCGACAATGAAGGCGAAGCACTCGAAATGCGACTGAGCGAAAACAAGAAAAATAAAATGATAAAGAAGAACAGAGACAGTCGATATATTCGACACACGCTACCAGGGACTAAGAAGAATGAAACGGTACAAAAATTGGATGAGGATGGTGTGGTATCGTGAATAGCGATTGTCAAATCATGATTGCCTTGTTTATTTGTTGAAATTGTCTTGAGACCGAAAAATTGGCCGACAAGAAAAGGCAAAAAGTGGAAATGAAATGAATTTGAGAAACCAAATACTCCCGGACAAAATCCTTCGATGTGATAAATACATATGTAAAAACCTTCCCAATCAATGAATAGATGGATGGATGGATCAAATGATGGGCAAACAGCAAACGAGCAGCGCATACGTAATATGAACGTTCATCGGTCTCTCAATTGTATACAATATTGAAACTAGATGAAGAACAGGAAAAAAAAGTGAGCCCCATTGCACTCCATCCATCCGCCACATTGAAATGGCTATCTCTTGTTCGGTTTCGAATTTTTAAATGTTTATGTGGCGGTGCGATGAACAGAGACAGATGATGCGAATAAAATTGGAAAGAACAAAATAGAAAAATAAATGAACAAACTGGCAGCAACAACAGAAGCAACAAAAGCAGCGAAAACAGATGTATCACACACACGACACACGACATACGACAAATTCATGTGTGTATGCGGTTATACAGCATACAGTATGCTCGATTTATAATATAAAATGTGTATATTGTACATTTTATTGAATTGAATGGTTCATCTGATGACGGGATGCGATCGCGATACGTATGCCGTCCATGTTGCATGTATTTGTACATATAAATATGTATTTTCAAAAGTATGTTTCGGAGCGCACGGATTCTTTTTGCCCATTCGTATGTCGTATGTAAGATGTATAGTCGAAATCCCTCTTTCATACAAATTTTCAGTTATTTCATTTTCTTCATGTGGTTGTATCATCAACTTGCTTTGTTCATACCTTTGCATTTGTATTTATTTCATACGTAATGCATTTTTTGGTATAAATGCCATGGAAATATATTGCTGTTGTTGTCATTCCGAATGATTATTTTTCTATCTTTTTCATTGAATCGATTCTTTCGTTTTCTCATCTAATTATTCTAAATGTATCTGTCGTATTTCGCGCCTCCAATTACGAAATAAGTATGAGTGTCCAGTGTTCGATGTTCAACGGCTCATTATTATGGCCAATATATTTATTTTCGGACACATTCAAAATGAATAAATATTACGGATTCAATGTTCAATGACTTGCGTCCATAAGCGCATTAGAACAAATAAAATAAAAAAAATAAAATGATATCTTTATTCTTCGTTCATATTGTCAGATGTCAGTTGTGCTCAATGCTCATCTCTTTCTCGTATCCGATTATTTGGTCGTTCACTTGAGCTCATTTTGTGTATAATATCGTTCATCGTAAATATTGACGAGAACAGAGAGTTACGTATAATGTATGGTAGACAAAAATTAGCGGAGTTCGATAAAAGTAGAAAGACTCACGAAAAGAAAAAAGAAACTACAAATGTTTTAATGAATCGACGCGAATAATATCGAACAGCGAACAAAAAACAATGAAAAAAAAGCGAAAAACAACAACAAATCGAATTTAAATCGGTGTATTAACGGCATAAACGCATACATACGCAAAACAGCATTACCACCCGACAACGACGACGACCAATGACGGTTTCGTGTGTGTTTTTTCCTTCTTTTTTTCTTTTTCTTCTTCTTCTTTTTCGTAAATTCAAATTTGTGTATATATGTGAAATTGAATCGAGCACCGCTCTACTCTGACTGTATTCAGTATGTCAGACGAGTTTGCAAGAGATGTTTGCGATTTTTCAAAGTTCGTCTAGCGTTCAAGTCAGTCATTGTGAATTATTATCATTATTATTGTTGTGAAATTGATTTGTCCAATTTTTCCACATTTCTTGCAACGCGATCAACATTTTTTTGACTGCACTTCAAGTGGAATTTTCAAATGCCATTCGATCAGCTTCGTAATGTTATTATTTTTGTTTAAGTGAAAGGTACGGCCAATTATTGCTCGTTTTTTTCTTTGCATTCGAAATTGCAAATTATTTTGAAATATTTTTTTCTTTGGTTATTATTTGTGGTGTTTGTGGCCCCCTCCCTCCCCCCACAGAAGAGATTTCATATTCAATTACATATATCGGAATTATGTGAATATATATTATTAATTTTGTGTAATTGATCAACATTTAAGTGATATGAGAATCAAAATGGGGAACAAAGTGCAAAAAATAGCACATCAACGAAAAATAGCGACGGAATAATAACCAACCAAATAGAATATGTTCACGAAATGAATTTAATCAAATCGTTTGTCCCACACCGACACTTTACTTTGACTATTGTACTATTTATGTGTTTATTCATTGCTTTTATTGTTGGTGCATTTTTTTCACAATTTCTTTTGATCGTTTTCATTTCATGCGCAATTATTATTAACGTTGCGCTTCAAATTTTCGTATATTTTTCGCTATTAAAAAACATAAATATTCAAAAAGTAAAAGAAAAAAGTTTAAACAAATGAGATCATTCCATTTTCATATGTGTATTTCATTGCAGTGATTGTTACCTATTAATATGAATAACAGCGAAATTTGCATCAACCGAAGCATTGTTGATTGGCACTTTCATCCATATTAATATTTAAAATATTATCAGAAAATCGATGCAATGCCATCCATCGCATTATACATTACACATTTCAATGAAAAACAGACATACAAAAAAAAAAGCTGAACGAACAACGAATTGAAAGGAAAAAACTGGTAATATAACGAAAAATCATTAATTGTTTCATCCAATGACCACGACAAATGCACATCAATCATTGAATTAAAAAAAGAGCGCGTGTGTATGTGTATGAGTTTGTCTGTGGAACAATGACTGCCAGTCTTTATTCGGTGAATTGAAAAAAAGAGGAAAAAAATGTTTTTTTTTTCTTAAAATGAAATCATAATTAAAATGTCTGTTTTACCTCGAAGCCGACGACAGCGCAACCATTTCAATTTTCAATATTAAATTAGTGTATGGCAATGAGAACTGAGATTTTGCTGCAGTTTTTCAATGATTCCTGATTTACCTTTTCGAATTTGCATCAAATCATGCATTTCTTTTTTCAATCCGAAAATTTCCATATCATATTTCATTATTCATAATTCAGTGCAAGAGCGTCTGTGCGCGTTGTTGTTGATTATTACGGTGCATAAAATGATGGTGCTAGTATAGTCTGATTGGTCTGGTAGGGCACTTAATGTGTGTCCAGTGTCCATCCGATCAGTACCTATACATATATTGTGTTCAGGCACAAAAAGCATTGCACGAAAGTCAATTACAACGTTCATATTGTATATGCAGACGCAGTGATCGCCTTTTTACCTACCGCCACCAAAAATGGATTTGTTGCTTTCAATTGCAATTGTTAGTTTTGTTATAGTTGTTTGTATTCAAAACATTCATCCATTCGATTCGCCATTTGGATTGTTAGTTGATTGGTTGGGAGTTTTTAATCGTTTCGACAAACAGTGAATTTCGTTCAAAATTTGTACACCGTTGAAATGCTGCCATTTGTCGCCGATCATTTGTTTCATTATTGCTAGTGCTGTTGATACGTATCAATTTTATTTGAATAATATTTCATGCATTAAATGAAATCAAATAATGATGGCACAAGTGCACAATGAACAGTGTACAGTTTTATTCGAAACATGACATAGAAAAATCGAATAAACATATGACCATCGATATACCAATAAAGTGAAAAATGCCTGTGTGACGTTTGCGTTTGATTATTTATTATTTTATTATTGCATATCGATTTTATGCAATGTTTTGGATGAAAATGAACACTGTTTATTGTGCACTTGTGTAGGCATTTCGAGAGAACCCTATAAAAATGTATCAAATGTAAAAAATCAGATTCCAACAACAAAAAACAATCTTTATTTTTGTATCTCGTTATTTATTGAAAAACCAACTAATATTTTGAAATAAAATCACATTTCATTCTTCGATTGTGAATTTGATTATTTAAATAAAAGAACTTTAAATTTAAAATATTTCGAAATTAATTTTTATTCGATAAATTCCGTAACTTAAAAATAATTAAGTTGACGAGATACGAAAATAAAGGTTTTTTTTTGTTGGAATTCGGTTTTTGTCATTTTATTCATTTTAATAGGTTCCTATTGAGAAAATAGCAAACTCCGCCCATTTTTTAACCAATAACTGCTTGCACGAAATTCGCACGGAATTGTTTTAACTGCAGAGACCCGTGTAATGTTTGACAGTAAAATATATGAGAACGAAATATTGAATCATTTTTTTATGCTGCCGTGTCAATGCCATCTCTGTTTCTTACCCAGTGTTTGCAATCGGTTATTTGAAAATCAAAATATCGAATAAAATCATTCGATTGTATTTTGTTCAGATCAAAGTACAAAATAAAATGAATTTATTTTGGAGGCACACATTCAAAATTCTCATTTTATCGACTCTGCTATTGTTATTGTTTGAGAGAAAAAGTGTTTGTAAACGCTATCGCAAATGAGGTAATTAAATTATCCAGCAAAGCTGAACGAATTAAAATGCTGATTCGATAATATTATTGTATATTTTTCTTTTTTTTTGTATTTTTCGATGGCATTCGAAAATTTTAATTCTTTTTCGATTAGATTTGATTCGATTCAATTTGGAATGTGTGTACGTGATCGTATTTATTTCAGTGTTGCCTTGTTTAAATAATAAATAATAAACAACTAGTCATCGGCACAGTAGATCGGTCGACAATATTTTACTATCATTTTAGGCTTTCACTTCCATTTAATCGTTTCATTGCAAAAATAAACAATAAATAGAATCAAATCTGTCGTCCATTCGAAATTTCGATGGACGATTAAATATTTCAAACAAGTGATTATTTCAACAAGTTTCCAAGTTGTTTGGGCAATCGTTTTGTACTAAACATGAATTCAAGACCACTTTTGTAACGTTCTCCAAATAATTCTATCTCCAACAATTTACACCTTTTCCGCCAGTTTTCTCTACAGTTTGCCAACAATTTGCCCAATAAAATATTTTAAGAGAATTATTATTGTTATTCAAAGAAAGAAAGAAAGAAAGAAAGGAAGAAGGAAGGAAAGATAGATAGAAACGAATACCGCATACAACGAACACACTTCGTTAGGTCGTATATTGCAATGAATATACACAAACGATAACATTTTACCAAATATGAAACCGAATGAGTGTGTGCATGAAATGATCAAATTTTGTTTCATTTCTTTTCTGTTCGCATGTTTGTGTGTTCGTTTAGTTTATAGTTACTACTATATGATCCGGTTTTTGTCTCACACTTTTTGCTGGCGTTTTTCAATGCTCATCGTGTTCTGATGGGTTTATGTTTTTTATTCTCTGTTCTCTGTTTTTATCTTCAACGAATGTTCGTTATTCCTTTCAAATTTCGTTACTATAAACTATAAAATATCCATATCATTCGGTTTTTGTCGTTGCCATTGTCATTGATGCAGATTTTGAAATTGTATCCAATTTCAAACCATCATTTTAATTTTACAATGAACGAAGGAAAAAAAAACAAGTAAAATCTCAAATTTTCTAAGAAACAAAGATGAAAAAAGTGCGAACACATTTGAATCAAGAATGAACAAATTGAGAATAAGAGGAAGAGAGAATTCTAGAAAAGGAAAAATGTCGGTTAATTGGCCCTCTATCTGTCAATGTTCAATGCTCAATTTATGTTTGTCACACAGATGAAGACGAACGAACTATGAAATCAACCGACGGAAATCGACCAAACTCTGCATTTAATTACGTTCATCAGCTTTATTTTTTTCCGTTCCCCATTACTCATTGCCATGTGTCTGTCTCTATCTCTCTCGCTCTTTCTCTCCGCTTGCCTTTATATCAATAAAATCAACTTTTGATTTTTTACGAAACGTCTGCATGTCGATTTTGTGATCTTCTTTGTTGATTCTCATTTTGTTTTTTCAAAAACGAACCAATAAAGTGTGCATTTTGCTCATTGAGAATCCATGTCATTGAGTAAGATCCAATTATTCATTATATAGTCAAAAGGCAGAAGAAGAAATAAAACCAAAATGGACGTTAAGCAAACAATAATAATAATAATAATAATACTAATAATAAAAATAATTCATTTATTCATTTAATGACGCACACAATTTTTGTTTCGATAATAAATAGAGAGAACGAAATGTCGGAATTCTGTAAAATGTTTTTTTCTGATTTTCCTCTCCAAACGATATCAAGCGAACATCGAACATGTCTACAAATTTGTCGAACCGAACGATTTCGAAAAAAATAATAATGGCTGCTGACACCACAAATGGTCTCATTTTACATACACATTTTTTTTTTCTCAATCATTATTATTATTATTTACGTATAATATCGCCGGAATCGCTCGGAATTTTCATCGATTCGCTTATTTTTCGGTCATAAAAGAGAATTTCATTACATTGCATTGTTTGCTTGCGAACAGATGAAACAGAGAGAAGAAAAACGGAACCTTTGGCTTGATATTCAATACTCAGTAATTTTCGAGAGAAAATTCAACTTTAATCTCGCTCTACAAACGTATCAATATATCGATTTCGGAAATTATTGAAAATGTGACGAATCATTGAAATCCATTCGATTCCAATATATATATATATATTTGTATAAAATAAATAAACGAATAGAAAATGGCACATAAAAATCCATGATCTCTGCGCACCTATTCTGCTTCGATTCTCTTGTTTTGTGAATGCCATTTCGTTCTTCTTCTTTTTTTATCGTATTCTTTCTTTCTTTCATTGAAGCGCTTTCCACATTTCACATTTTATTCTGATTATTTCAATCTGCCGATTAATCTCATCCGCTTTTCATACCGTGTATATTATTTCACTGTATCTCCTCAATTCGGTGAGAATTCATATTATTTTCTTTCTTTTTTCGCTTGAATTGTACCCAACAAACGTTTGAAGGCAATCGAACATTTCTATAAAATCTTTGTACACCAAAGATGGAATAATAAAATCTATGAAAAAAATAATGCTCCAGCTGAATATTTCAGCATTTCATTTCATTCAGATGATATTTTATTTTACTCTCCAATACTCGGCCACCATCCATCACTTGCTGTATGTTTGTTTTTCTCGAATTGTTGCTGCTGCTGGTGCTGTTTTTATAAGTAGTGTGTACACTGTACATATACAAAGTATCTTCATAGATCTTGAAACATCTTTTCATAAATTCTTCGTTGTTTTTTGCCTCGTCTTCAAAGTTTTAAGTTGATATTTGTAGGTAAAACAGATAATTATTATACATATCAACATCGGCTAATCCGCTTGCGTTGTACATACTACATACTACATTTCGACTTCTCTGTGGTGGCTATATGACTGCACATCTTTACACTTACACTGAACACACGTGCATGTATAGACCCATTACTTGTTCATTTTTTTTTCCTATTCTTTTTTGCCGTGTGTTGCCCGTTGTCACAATTTTGCTGGCACATTGTTCATATGCCGATGTGTCATGTATAATGTACATTTGTACACATGCCCGTTTTCGGCATAGTAAAGGTGTATGCGTGTTTGTTTGTATTAAAAAAATTGATTATGTGTATGCAGAAAAGTTTTGAGTGTATTGGAACAGCATTCGATCCGTCGCCGAACGCATACATCTTCAAACGCTCCAACAATAATAATAAAATGCGGTAAAGAAGAACCAGTAGCGGTGGATCTGGATACTGACATGAGTGAGAGATATTCAAACGTTTTAAATACATACATATTGAAATTGGAATTGAATATTATTATTATTATTTTGTCTATTCAATTCAGATTTTTGGTATCTTCGATACTTCTCACACACTTTTTATGAGATTTTCTCGTTTCGGGAATTTTCTCTGCATTGCAATAAAAAAGAAAAGTTCCCAAATCGATAGATGGTGACTCGAACGATTTTGCATGGACAATTTCCGATTATTTTTTTCTGTTGGTGAAAAATCCATGCATTCATTACACTTTGCACGTTACACATTGTAATGAGAGGAAAGCATTAAAATTAAACAAAGATATAATGAAGAGTAGAAAAAAGCAAATATTCAAAAACCGAATGCTCGAAACGACAAACCTAACAACTGCTTCGCGTGTGTAGAGAAGCAACAAAAAGAAAAAATGGAAACAAGAAAAAAGAAGAAGAAAACGAAACGTTTTATAGAATTCTTCGAATTTAAAGCCAAAAAGGTAGTTGCGCTCAAATTGAATCCATTTTGTATTTGTATAATTCACACACAAACCAATTCACCAAACGTATGACGCTACAAGACCATGCACCACTGAATATATGGCGAAATAATAAATACATTTTTTTCTTCCGTTGATCTCTTTTTTCTTTGTTCATTTCATTTCAATTCAAATTTGACATCGTAAATTCCATCTCTTTTTCGCTCCAATCCGATTTTTATCGATTGCGTGCCGATTGATTCAAATTTGTGATATGAGTGATGAGTGATTCTCTGGTTCATTTATTATTAAATATGTTGGTAACTAACTAGGAGTCAGTGATTCAAAAATGAAATATAGCTAAAAATATATATCGGGCATTACGAGGCAGAATTCAATTGAACAACTGCCACTGCTACTGCCGCTGTAAATGTTGTTGATTATTATCAACGAAAAATGCACGAACTGCAGAAACAAAGCGAAAAATCAATAAATGAAATGTTCGAGAGCATCGAAATTAATTTTTTGGTTGTTTTATTCGTTCTGTCGCATTCGTAATGAGAGAGGAAAAAACACTGCTCAAAACCGAAAAAATGGTCTTTTTTGCGCTGTACTCTTCATTTTTCTCAATGCCCCGAACATCGTCGATCATTCATTCAGCCATATTACATTGTTTGCTAGTACGCCAGTACATATTCCGAACACCAAACAGGATAGAAACAAATGTACTTTGTCTCGCGTTGACGAAATACATATACCTTGTACATTGTACATTATACACACGTATCGAAATGAAAATGGCGATTTAAATCGAATATGGTTCTGGTTATACAATGCTTGCGTTAATTTTTTTTCTTCTGCTTCTTCTTTTGCTCTTTTTCCTCATCTCATTCTGCCACTCTCTACAATGAACTTCTTCTGCCCGTCATTCAGTTTCCATATTCTGCTTCTTCTGTTTTATGCTGCTTTAGCTCAAAATCCTTCATTTCATTTCGTTTTCTTTTCGATTTTCCATCCACTTGTATCATTTTGGTTGGGTCGGCGTACGATGTCTTTTTCTCATTCCAAATGATATTGAATCGTTTATAACATCGAACTGGAGAATCATATACGCGAAATCAAAACGGCAAAGAACAGCGAACACCAAACACCGATACATTTTTCATTCATTGCGGTTGTTTCTTTTTGTACATTTATGATCGAAACGAATATATCGTGTGCAAGGTGAATCTACGAATAAATTTTTGTCAAGTATGAATGGATGGCATAAATATAATATGTAGTAAAACATTTCACTGACGATTTTTCTCTCGTACACAATCCATATTCTCTTGGAAATGGAAAATGATCCGAAAACCAAGACTCCAAGAGATGATGTACCGAACATGTACTAATACAATATACATACATCATACATAGTATTCGCTTGTTTGGCCCGTAATGATGCTGCTGCTATTGTTGTAGTTATTTTGTATTTTACCTACTCCGTGTGGATGGTAAACTGTTTACTTTACTATCGAATAAAATAATAGCAAAAAGAGGGAGGAAAAATTCAAATTTCACAGCAAACTAACAACGGAATCGTGTAACGTGTACCGTGTACAAACCATTTACCATTCATATTGCGACCGTATTGATTCTGTTGAGTCTCATTTAGCTATTGTGTGGTTGCTGATACTGGTTCTCTTTTTCGACGAAACGATTTTTTTTCCGTTTGTTACGGATTGCATTGTGCTTCGCTTCATTTTATCTTCATTTTCCATTTATTCGTCTTTCATCGTCACTGCCATCTTGTGAATGTGTACTTGCATTGTGTCGTACTGTCGCACATTCGGTTATTCAATTCAATTATTATGTATCTGTGTATCGTTTTGGGTAAAATTCAACGCGAACCCCAAATTTGATTTCATTCCTCAAAAATCTAATGTACTTCGTTTGGTGGTTAGCATTTTCATTCGTCCTCACACTGGTTCGTGTTTTTTTTTTTCATCTTTTAATTCGTCTTCGGGCTTATCCAACCATTTTGCCCCTTTAGCTATATCTCTGACATTTTACATATTCAGTATCAAAATTATAAATGAAAAATTTTCAGACGCCGTTCAATGACTCAGAATTCATTTTATCTTTGACTCGATGATGTACAAAAAGGGTGAAAAGAGAAGAGCAACCACTTTATTTACACAAAATAAAATAATAATAATTGCCTTCCAACACATTTGCATTAGAAAAAAAAAGTAATAGACGAGAGGTAAAATGTCCGAAGGATAAAAATCGATTAAGCGAAAGCAAACCAAATTCAAATACATTCGAAATAAATAGATACAAAAATAACACATCCACATCAAAATATTTATTTGTATTCGTTCATAGATACAGCGACTGTTCAAATGCTCATGTTAACGCGACAGCCTTTTTTTCATTTTCTATCCACTTCTCTTCCTTTCATTTGGATTCGATATTAACAAATTAACTATGTGCTGTGTATGCGTTCTACACATAAATAATAATCTCATGCCCATGCTATCCACTTTTCTTTCGATTGAATAATTTTTCGATATTTAACGCCATTTTTAAAAATGCATGTCGCCAGTCCGTTCATTCGCTCAACCAAAAACGAAAGAAAAAAAAACTCTTTATCAATTTTAAATTTTTTTTTCTCTTCAAATTATTGATTGTACTTTTGTCTGTCAGGTTTCTCATTCGGTAATAAGAATCGGTCGTCATTTATATTTTATAAAAATAATATTTAATTTTATTATTATCGGGGGATCATTTTATGAAATATCATGTTCACCAGCGAAAATCATTTCTCATTTTGAATGTTTGAGTTTAGCATGCGACAGTACATCCAATACAATAAACCGTGACTGTCATGCATTTTTATAATTCTAATTTTCGAAAATAACTCACAACAATAATAATTATTACGATTATAATCGTTGATGGATATATTCAGTGACATTTACCAATCGATATGTTTGGTATTCGGCTCGAAGTTGGATCATTGAAATGTGTTCTCATTCTAGTCGTTTGACAATATTGATGATATTGCTCGCGCGCTTTACAATTGTTATTAATTTGAATTGTTGGCATAATTGATTTCAAGAATGATAGTTCACAGACGCTTTCTCGACGCATTATCATTGATCCATGAATAGAAATTTGCAATATTTTCCAGGATAATTTATGAAGAAAAGAACATTATCGAAGGGGCACGGCTATACGTCTTATGTTGCCAGTTGAATATTCATAAGCGTAGAGCTTTTCCCCTTTGATACTGCTTCAAAATCACCGTTTTTTAAAAATATTTAAATTTTTTAAATTTTATTTGTTCGAAATGAATAAACTTGAATTAATTTAAGAAAATGTTTTCTCTCGAATTTTTTTATTTGTTCAACAGATTGAATACATTGAAAATGATGTCCTATAATATGGCGACAATGCAACAAACGAACATTGTGATCTTAGGAAATTAACTCTGCACCAGCAGCGACTCAACACAGAAAAAAATGGACAAGAAGTCGCTGTTCTGAAATTGATTTAACAAGTAATTAACCTTTTTCTTCCGAATTTAAGTGAATGGAGTGACAATTAAGCTGCTAATTTGTAAAAATTTTTGAGCTACAAATAGTGCCGGCTATGGGAAAAACATTTCGATTGGAAAAATATGAAAATTTCCATTTCCATGAAAATGAGGTCATATTTTGCATATTGTGAACTTAATGGAAAAATTAATTCAATTATCATTATAATTTGTCGTGGAAGGAAGATAGTCATGCATGTAGATGTTTAGATATGGAATGATGCGAATGAATAATATGCATTATTTGAGGTCACACGGTTTTTTCAAATGAATTACTCTTTCGTTAATACTGAAAAATATTGGCTCTTCATGTCGCTCAAAATAATAATTATTGTTATTATTTCTATCGATTTTATTAATGTGAATATTTTCTTTTCTCTTTCCCCTTCAAAATTCTTTTAGATATACTTTATGTTATCAAAAACGACAAAACAAACAGAGAAAACTATTTATTTGTACCGATTTTTAGCTAAATGGATGGAAATGCTCAGAATATGTATCACGGAAATCATCAGGGGTAAGTTAGACGCTTCGAAATAAAAGACGAGATGTGATTCGAAACGAAAATGGAAACAATTTTTTTTTTCTCAATCGAATTAGATACGCATATGGATCATATGCAAGGCATCGGAGTCCCCATCCGATGCAACAGCAACAAGCTCAACAGCAAGCCCAATATCCAGGATACCAACCAACACCAGCCGATGGTATGTACGGAATGGGCACTGAACAACATGTTAACATGGGCAGCATGGGTGATCTGAATGCATGGAATAATACACAGCCAACATATCCAGCATCGAATATTGGCTATGGGCATGCGAATGTTGCACAACCACCAAGGCAATCTCAAACGCAACCATACAGACAACATATGGCGGCATATGGGACGCAACAAGATCCACAAAAAATGCAATATCCATCGCAACCAGGCATGATGACGGGCATGCAAATTCCTCAACAGGTAAATCAATGCAAAGCAAAACTTAATTATTCCATAACTGATAAACTTTGGTGCACAGAGAAAAGAACCAAAGCCTTATTCAATTGACTCAATTCCGTATCTTGATCTAATTAATAATATAATCTTTGATACAGATGCAGCAACAAAGTTATCCGAATTTAAGTCAATCTCAACAAGCTACACAAGCTCAACAAAGGATACCACAACAACATTATGGCCAAAGTGGACATCCAATGTATCCAAATCCTTCGCAAGCTCAGCAAAATACACAGGCTTATGCAAGCTATGCACCAACAGCTGCAATGCCACATCAAACTGCTCGATCATCACAGCATGTTGGCTATGGACATACACAAATGGATCAATCGACACCTTATCAACATTATCAGCATCCCACGCAGCATCCCACGCAGCAACCACAAACTCAAATGCCAAGTCAAGCGAGCCATTTGAATCCAACTCATGCGAGCCACATATCATCGATGCCTACACAACAGCAACAGCAGCAACAACAACAACAGCAGCAGGTAAATTTGGTCTTTTAAAACAAATTGATCAGGAAAATTCTAACAGAAGAATTCTTTTTGTTCTATTTTAGTCGCATGTCTCAATTCCGCAAGCTAATCAGACATCAAATCAGCAAACGGGCCAGTTAACGCCCATGCAACAGCAAAGTTCGGCACAACAGAGTTCGCATCCAGGCTTAATGCATTCGGGTAAGAGATTCAAATTTTTCCCCTTTAATTCCATTGTAATGCGAAGAATATTCTGTCGTAAAAAATATGAAAATAGATTCGTAATTTCAACATTATACTTCATTAATTTGAAAGTTAATGTTATTATGAATTGTGGACGGTTCAGAGTTTTCGCGTTTAAAGTCGGTTCAATGCAATTGACACCTTCTGTCACATTTTATAATTAAATATCAATATATTTCGATTTTTGCATGTAGGTAATGTGATGCCGACGAAGGAATCCCAAATGGATCAATCGTCGTACCAACACTATCAGGTAAGCTTTGTCCTCATTTAAAAACATTAAATCTTATCATTTTCGAAGGTTTTGTGTTCAATGAATTGATTGAAGAAAAAATAATAATATTTGTTTGTTTATTTTTTATTTTAAAAAGCAGCCCCAAACTCAAATGCCGCACCACCCATATGGTGTTCCACAGCAGACTGCACCAACGCAGCCTGCATACAAACAAACGCCTGCCAGTACACAGATGAGTGCGTCACAATATCGTGCTCCATTTCCGCAAGTATCACCACAAATGTCACCCAGATCGAATGTTATGTCACCTCATCCACAAATGTCACCCCGTTCGAATGTGATGTCACCGGCAAAATCAATGCAAACACAAAATGCAGCTGTAAATAATCCATTATCGCCTCATGGTCATATGACAAGCGGTCCAAGTCCACAGCCACGTCAAATGCCCAAAAATGTAGCGGCTCCCGTTCAAGGTGGTTCCGTATCAACGTTACAAGCCTTGGAACAGATGGTGATGCCACCATCTGTAGCACCTGGTCCAGTTATGCCAAATACGAATATGGAGTATCCCCCAACTTCGTACCGTAGTAGTGCACAGCTTGCAACCGCTGCAAATCCATTATCACCGATGCCACCAAATAAAATGCCATCGACATCACCACAACATCATCAACAGCAATGGCCATCAATGGGCCGCTCCGGTGGCAGTTTGACCAGTTTAAATCATCAGCAACCAAGTCAAATGAATTTGATGCCGCCACAACAGCCACAAATGCCGAATGTATCACAAACATCAATGAATGATATGTCAATGGTACCGAATCGTTTGTCACCTTTGAATCCAAGTTCAAAGCATGCAAACGGTAGTATGAGCCAATTAATGGGCTTAAATCAAAGTGACAACAGTAGTTTAAATCAATTGGAACATTTACATATGCAAACAACAATGACAAACAGTATGATAAATAATCCATCAGTGATGCATTCAACGCCTGATTTGACAACACCGATTTCAACGTCTTCCGTGATTAATGCAAATTCAAATTTACTCGATCCATTTGCTAGTGTTGTCGATCCGATTCCACCAGTCATTGTAACACCAGTTTCAAATACATCGTCGATGCTTGATCAACCGGTTGTTTCTGTACAAAGTAATGTGATGACCGATTTAAGTCAACAACAGCAACAGCAGCAGCAACAGCAACAACAGAAGCAACAGCAAAAGCAACAGCAGCATCAACATCATCATCAACAACAACAGTCACTTTCACATATTCCAACCAGCATGGATTCGTCATCGATGTTGGACAAATCGATTCCGGTATCGAATAGCGATAATTCGAATTCGAGTTCACTTATGACAATGCATTCGGTTTCACAGCAAATGCCATCGATGCACATGCATGACACTGAATCCAGAGAATCAACATTAGCACATCATCAAAACGATTCACAGCCATTGCCTCCAATGTCTGAGGCATTTGAATCTCCATTGATTTCTGCCAATGACCAAATCAAAGCGTTGGACACAGACATTGCCACTCATGATGATAATTCCATTTCCAAACAATCTGAAGATAGTCGTAATCAAGAATCACTTGCAACGAATTTCGAAAATAGTAAACAATCCATGAGCAGCGATTCCATGCAAACTGAAAGTGTCAGCCTTGCAAACAATGGATTTAGCGAAAATATTTCAAATGATAATGCGATGCAACAGGCACCGGAAACAGATAAATCCATTGGCAATGATGGCATGACAAATATGAATGTTCCATCATCCATTGATAATATTATTGGTCAAGATTCACAGTCGCAACCAATGCATTTTGATCAAACATCGAATCCACCACAGTATTCAGTACCCCCATATGATCCGATGGTGACAAATGTAATGCCACCAACTGGAATCGCACCACAAATGTATCCACCACCAATGAGCCATCATGCCGAAAAATCGATGATACAACAGCAACTGTCCGAATTGTATTGCATACCATCGACTCCGGAAATTATGGAGAAAATTAAGCGATTGGATGATCGTTTGAAATTGCTTCAACAGCATGAAACGAATGAACAATGTATAGGTGGAACACAGTGTGTTCTATTGAATCCAATGATGACCGCACCATCTCAAATGATTGAAAGTCCACAAGTATCAAGTACGACTGGTCGAGGACGCGGCAGAAGTAGTTCAAATAAACCACGAAAGCCAAGACAAAAGAAATCGGAAAAACAACAGCAATCACCAAGTGATGGAAATGTCGATACCGCTGATGTGAATTCAACGATTTCAACCGAACAACTGCCTGTGTCCGAAGACTGTGTGACACAAGGAGCAGGTTTGGGTGCTGATGATATGATTGGTGATATGACGGATGCAAATGAAGCTGAAGATGCTTCACAGCATGATGGACAAGAGTTGGATACGTCAACGACAGGTAAATATCTCGATTATTATTATTAGTGATTATTTGGTGGATTGAAAAGGCAAAAAATTAAACAAATTTTTTTTATGCTTTTTTATTCCAGCCGATGGCAAAAAGCCGAAGAAATCCGGCAAATCTCGTGGAAAAAAGGATACGAATCGATCGAAAGAACCAAAAGATCGTAAAAAACGGGAATCAAAAGATGGTGCTGAACTGAAGAAAAAGTCACGAAACCGAAAGAAAGATCTGGTTGAACAGGGCGCTGATGGCTCGAATTTAGATACAAGTGAAATGAACCAAACTAATTTAGATGAAACGAATGCCGATGATAGTGTAGCAGCAACAAAAACTGAACAAGATTCCTCATTGAATAATGAAATCTCAGACTTTGATGATATTCCAGTATCGAAAATTCCAATCAAAAGTCTTTTGGAAGAGGCGGCTAAAAAAGAAGCGGCCGAAAATGAAAATTCACAAAGTGAACAAACCGATATTGAAACATCAACACCGAAACGTAAAAGACGCTCAAGTGGGGGTAATCGAAGTGCAAATAGAAGCCGAAAACGCGGCGGAGCACCTCGAAGTGGTAAAAAGCCGGCACGAAGTCGTGCGCGTGTTATTGTTGAATCGGATGGTGAGGGTGAAGATTTGATTACAACCCCACCACCATCACCACCTCCAGACGCTGAATTGGATAGTTCAAAACGGCGATCGGCTCGAAATACACAGCGAAAGAAATATATTGACGATGTGATGCTCAGTATTTCTGATGATGAATCAGACATTATTTCACCGCCCAAAAAGGAGAAAAAATCGGCTGAAAAATCCAGCGATACACCTTCTGATACTGGCGAAGGCGTATCAACATCTGGTAAGCCGGAAGAAAGCAAAATAGAATCGGAAACTGGCGACAAAATAGATAATTCCGAAACAACTACTGATATTGGCAAACCAAACTATGTTTACATTAATACTGCCGAAGAGGATTCGATGGTTGTTCAATTTGTCTTGGCAATGAGACGAGGAAAACGGGAGTTGATACCAGATCCTCCTCCAAAACCAAAAACACCTGAGATCAAAAAAGAAGACATCGAAAAAGAACAAAAAGGTGAAACAGTTGAGGACGAAAAACCATCGACTGAAACAAATGCTCAAGAGGAGGCTGTTAAAACGGAAATTGATGACACTAAAATTGAAACTGAAACTGAAGCTGTTATAGCTGAAAAATCTGACGGTGACGCTAAAGTTGACGGCGAAGGTATCAAGTCTGAAAATGAAGACATTGAAATGGCCGAACCGATGCCGGAACAAGAAAAACAAGAGCCATCACCAGCAGAGGCTGAGGGTGAGGTAGAAACATCGGCAGCTACTCCAGATGATAAACCAACTGAAGAGCCGGAACCAAAATCTGAAGAACCCGAAAAGATGGAAACTGCGGAAGAGTGTAAGCAAACCGAAGAAGAAACTCCGAATGCTGAATCAACTGAATCAGTTGAATCACCAGATTCACCGAAAATGGCTGTCGATGAAAAAGGAGCTAGTGAAACCGAGGCGGATAAAAAGCCTGTTGAAATCGAAACGCAAGACGAGGCGACTAAAACTGATGAGACGGAGGCCGAAAATAGCTCAACTGAAGATAAAACAGATGCAAGTAAACCAGCCGAATCTAAAGACGAAACGGAAATCAATAAAGAAGAAGAATCAGAAGAAGATGATTCAAATAAACCAGAGCCAGTATATATTGAAGTCGATGAATATTACGTTAAATACAAAAGTTTTTCGTATTTGCATTGCGAATGGCGCACTGAAGAAGAACTATTGAAAGGTGATAAGCGTGTCAGTGCAAAGATTCGACGTTTTCAAATGAAACAAGCACAACAATTAAACATTTTCGAAAATCTGGAAGAAGATCCATTCAATCCAGATTTTGTTGAAGTTGATCGCTTGTTGGATATGTCTGTTCATGAAGATTTAGCAACTGGACATAAAACACGCCATTTCTTAGTCAAATGGAAATCTTTACCATATGAAGATTGTACCTGGGAGCTTGAAGACGATGTCGAAGAGAAAAATATCGAACAATATCTCCGATTCAACAAACTACCACCGAAAGATAAGTGGAAACCAAAACGTCGACCAAAACCAGAAGAATGGCGAAAGCTCGACAAAACACCAATCTATAACAACAACAATACATTGAGACCATATCAATTGGAAGGTTTGAATTGGTTGAAATTCTCATGGTACAACAGCCACAATTGTATTTTGGCCGATGAAATGGGATTGGGAAAAACAGTGAGTTTCAGAGTTTTTTTTTTGCCCCAATAATTGTGAACAAATCTTAACCAATTTCTATTCACAATTTTAATTTCAGATTCAAAGTTTGACATTTGTCCATTCATGTTGGGAATATGGATTACGTGGTCCATTTTTGGTAATCGCACCATTGTCAACCATTCCAAATTGGCAGCGAGAATTCGAGGGCTGGACCGATATGAACGTTGTTGTCTATCATGGTTCGGCGACCAGCAAACAAATGATTGCCGATTATGAATTCTATTATAAAAATGATAATGGAAAAACAATTAAAGATTTGCATAAATTCAACGTTTTGATAACAACATACGAAATGATCGTAACTGATTCCAATGATTTACGTAATTTCAATTGGCGCGTCTGCGTTATTGATGAAGCGCATCGTTTGAAAAATCGAAATTGTAAATTGTTGGAGAGTTTGCGCCAATTGAACTTGGAGCATCGTGTTCTTTTGTCAGGAACACCGCTTCAAAACAACATAAATGAACTATTTTCATTATTAAATTTTTTGGAGCCCTCCCAATTTGCATGCAACGATTCATTTTTGGCCGAATTCGGTAGTTTAAAAACCGAAGACGAAATTAAGAAATTGCAAGCACTTTTAAAGCCAATGATGTTACGTCGATTGAAAGACGATGTCGAAAAATCATTGGCACCAAAAACCGAAACCATTGTTGAGGTCGAATTAACAAATATCCAGAAAAAGTATTATCGTGGTATTTTGGAACAAAATTTCTCATTTTTGAAGAAAGGTACCACAGCAGCCAATATTCCGAATTTAATGAACACAATGATGGAATTGCGAAAATGTTGCATTCATCCATATTTGCTGAATGGTGCTGAAGAACAAATTCAATATGATTCACGTACAACATCTGGCGAAGATCCAGATTCATATTACCAAAATTTAATATTGTCGGCCGGTAAAATGGTGTTGATCGACAAATTGTTGCCAAAGCTAAAAGCCAATGGTCATCGTGTGCTGATTTTCAGTCAAATGGTTCGTTGTTTAGATATTCTGGAAGATTATCTCATTTACAAAAAATATCCATTTGAACGAATTGATGGACGAATTCGTGGTAATTTGCGTCAAGCTGCCATCGATCGTTATTCGAAACCAGATTCAGATCGTTTTGTATTTTTGTTATGTACAAAAGCCGGTGGTATGGGTATTAATTTAACAGCAGCCGATACTGTTATCATTTACGACAGTGATTGGAATCCACAGAACGATTTACAAGCCCAGGCCCGTTGCCATCGTATTGGTCAACAAAAATTAGTGAAAATCTATCGTCTTTTGTGTCGTAATACATACGAACGGGAAATGTTCGACAAAGCATCAATGAAATTGGGTCTTGACAAAGCATTACTACAAAGTATGAACAGTAATTTGAGTAATGATAAGAATGCAAATACTGGCCGTCAATTGACTAAAAAAGAAATCGAAGATTTATTGAAACGTGGTGCATACGGTGCTGTTATGGATGACGATGACGGTGACAAGTTCTGTGAAGAAGATATTGATTCAATTTTAATGAGACGTACACAAGTTATTACAATGGAAAGTGAAAAAGGTTCAACTTTTTCGAAAGCATCATTCGCAGCATCAGGCAATCGATCGGATATTGGTGTTGATGATCCTGATTTCTGGGTTAAATGGGCCAAAAAAGCTGAAATCGATACGGAGGCTCTTGAACGAGAGGAAGTTGAAGATTTGGTCATTTCGGAACCGCGTCGTCGAACACAAATCAAACGTTATGGACATGATGAGGGTGTTCTCGATGGCATTTCGGATGAATCACAAAATTCCGAAACCGATGAAGAGGTTGGCATTGGGTTGCGTATTAAATTTAAACGCGGCCGTAAAAATAAACAAATTCCAATAGACGATTACATACCACGAGAAAATCCAATTATGCAAATGCCTCCAGTATCTGATGATGTTTCGTATGGAAATTGGGCTCGATCGGAATGCTTCAAAGTTGAGAAGGGATTATTGTCATTCGGGTTAGTAATCCATCTTAATAATGACAGTCGAATTTTTCTTTTTAAACATTATTCATTATTTTTCAGTTGGGCTCGTTGGACCGAGATTTCAGCTCAAGGACAATTTAAACGTGGATGGCAAGAGTCGGATATCGAAGACTGTGCTCGTATTATCGTAAGTTTTCATGCAATCCAAATTTAATTGATATTTTTGTTTTTACATACATAGGTATATATGATGAGTATCATGCTAATAATTAGAGAACTTTAGGTTCTCGCTGATTAAAAAACAAATTTTCTTCTCGAATTTCTCACTGATAAACTACTTCGAAAAATTTCAAATCTCATCTTTGAATTCGATTGACCAACATTAATGTGATCACAAATTCTTTTTTTCCAGTTGCTGTACTGTTTGCAAGTGTACAAAGGTGATGAGAAAATCAAAAACTTCATCTGGGATTTGATTTCGCCGAATGAATCCGGCGAGAATGTTATCAGCCGAAATCACAGTGGCCTACACAATTTGGTGCCACGTGGACGAAACGCTAAAGGTATGAAGTGATTTTTGAAATAGACACCAATCAAAATAAATTCAATGAACGATGAACTTACAAGATTTTTCTCTATATTTTCTCTTCGTATTCAAATCCGTACAAAAATTATCATTCATTTCTTTTCATTATCATACTTTGATTATCTTTTGCTCAATCTTTTCTGCTTTGAAACTATTATTTATTATTTTGCCTTTAACACCATTAATTTTGTTGCGTTGCTTTTTCATTTTCCAATTGTTTCGTCTTAACTTTCAACCTCATTTTATGTTTTTGGATTTGAACCATATTCATTTTAAGGACGTAAAGGTGGTAAATGTACTAAAGAAGGTGAAAATGGTAAACCGGCGACATCGTCAACGTCGGGCACATCGACGCCATCAGCACCATCAACACCAAATCCATCAACATCACAAGAATGTACCAAACAGCCCGAAGCTAGCACTTCCGCTCAATGCGGAAATACTGAGGTACCATCATTAGCACCAGTGGCAGGGACCAGCGAAATTCAAACTCCAACGCCAACACCAACCGAAGAATCAGTAAACACTGGTCCAATCGATCCAACGGCATGGAGCAAAGATGAAAAATACGATTGCGAAGCCTTTTTAGAAGCCCCATATAAAAAGCATTTAGGACGTCACGCCAATAAGTGAGTGTGTAAACATCATAGCCAATGCCATGAATCGAATCGACGATCAATTGACTCTCATTGGACATTTGGATATTAATTGCATTTTTATTTCTTCTTCATTTTTTCTTTGAATTTATTAATTTACAGAGTTTTGCTTCGTGTTCGCATGTTGTATTATATTAAACATGAAATTATTGGCGATTTGGTACAACAAATTCTTGACGCAATGCCAATCAAGTAAGATGCATTCACATTATCTATTTATTATTTGTACATACATCAGATACCACTGACTAAGCTCATTCACCTTTTTTTTTACAATTACAGTGAACTACCTATTAATCCACCACCAACAAATGACCAAACACCAACGTCATGGTGGAAATCCCAATGTTGTGACAAGAGTTTGTTGGTTGGAACGTTTAAGCTCGGTTGTGAAAACTATTCGGCTATGCGATCCGATCCAGCATTGTGTTTTGTCACACATATCGGGGCAGACGACCCAATCATAGCACCAACGTGAGTATTTTTTATTTTTTTTTACTCAAAACTCATTTTGAATCAGATAGATCATGATGGATCTCATTTAAATTGTAGACCAATGGAGGTATGCGCAACACCCAAACATGAAAAAGAAGACGATGTTGAAGAAGTCACAAAAGAAAAAGAGGCAGATGAATCTTTACCATCTAAAGATACTGCTGATGAACAACCCGCCGTTGAAAAACTAACTGAAGAGAGTACAACACCGGTTAAAGATTTAACTGAAGGTATTAAAGATACCGATGTTCCAAATTCTTCAGGTAAATAGTTTACTTTGTTTTCAATAAAAACCCGAATTTGATCTAAAAATAAATTTCCTTATAAACAAAAGGTATCGACGATGAAGTGGAAAGTAATGCTGGTGCACCAAGTGTTGCTGGTAGCGTAACTGGTGCAACAGTTGATGATAGCCTAATATGGCCATCCATGCAAGACTTGAATACCCGTTTGCGTCGTGTCATCACAGCCTATCAGCGTAACTACAAGAAGGAAGAAATGAAACAACAACAAAAAGCCAAGGTAAATTTATCCAAACATTTCCATTTCCGTTACGTCTATCAATCGAAAAACTATTGTCTACTTTGCATAAGCACTCTACTAAGAAAAGTCTTCTTCAAGATTTTATCAACAACAATAATAATAATTGTATCAAAGTCAGGGGTAATTAGAGAGGAAACAAAATAAAATACAATATAAAACCAAAAATTAAAATCGCCAGGCACTGAAACCGTACACAAAACCCACACAGTTACACATGAAATATTTAGATAGTCTCTCTCTTTATTTCATTTCGAATTTCACTGAACGCACTTTTGTTTAATTTCGTTATTTGGCTATTTATTAGTTATAAAAATTTCATTCTATTCCATTCTTCTTTATTTTGTTAAAAAAATTTCAAAAATCAAATCTATGTCGTTGTTCTGAATTGGAAGTGATGCGTACTTTATCAGTTTGAATTTTGAATTGGCCAATTCGTTCGATTTTATTTAATCATTTTATTTGACGAATTTGGTCTTTAGCGCAAAATGAGCAAAACAAATTGAATTTTGGCATTCGTAGTTGATTGTCTATCGTTTATTTCCTCGTGCAAATTATTTATTATTTTGTTTGTTATTATTATTTAGCAAAATTGGTAAAAATTAAAAGATGATTGAAAGGGTGAATTTGTATTAGTTACATTATATGCATGCAAAATGTTCAACGGGATTTTATTGTTGCTCTCCTCTCATTGAATCTGAACCCCATGAGCAATTCTAGTGAAAATTATTAGGTTCATGAAAATGTGAAAAAAAAGAAAACATAAATGTGTTTACATTTTAATATAAAATATCCGAAACAACTATGTGTCTTTAGCTCCAAGCTTTGGTAACAATGCCACCGCAACCGGTGCAAACGCTGCAAACACAAACCAAATTGGGTTCACAGCAGCAGCAACTCCAAAATCAACTAAATTCGCCACAAACGATTGTATCCAACAATCAAATCAGTAAGTGTGTGTTGTTGTGTTTGGCGAAAAATATCGAAAGAAAATAATTTGTCACATCTGTTCGTGTCACTTCACATCGAATCGCGTGTAATAGTTTAAAAGTTAAATGAATGGCTTTTATTAATTGACACTACTTTGTTAATCAATTGATGAAGTGATTCTAGTCTTTCATTTGATTATTATAACGATTCGAATGAGTTTTGGTGCGAATATTTTATGAATGAATTTCTTTCTTTGCCAAGCCTTCACTTCGTGTGAATGTGTGTTTATCGAATGTACAAATCTCCATTTGATAAATTTTTATAGCGATTACACAACAACCGACGCAATCGTCATATATGCAGCAAACGCAACAACGTACAAATCAACAAATGCAGCAAAACCAATTACAACAAGAGCCAACCGCAGCCGAAATAAATATAATGCTGAATAGTCTTGGTTTAGGTCTGCCACCGAATGAAACATTACAATTGGCTAATTGGGATCTTAATAAATTGGCCATGTATTTGGTTAGTAGACGATGGTCTTTTCGAATATTTATTCCTGAACAACAAAAACAAAAACATCAACAACAAAAAAAAAAAGAAAAAAAGAAGAATATTCAATATTCATTTCATTCACATTTTAATCTCTCTCACACATTCGATTCAATAATATTTTATAATTATCATTTTCTATCATTAATTATATCCCTATTTTCTCATTGAAACATGAAATTCATACACACAAAATTGTTCAGGCTATCGTTTTACTACTATTTTATCAATTTCACATCATAGTTGCCCCTCAAAAAAAAAAATTGCTTTCGATTTTGTTTTTTGATTTTTTATTTTTTATTTAAAATTCATCTTTGGACATACATTCAAAAAACAATATTCATGAATGAACAACCATCGTTTTGGCCGATCAATGATGATTTTATTTAATTTTGAAACTAATAAGACATAAACTTGCTTCGCTTTGGTGATGTTTTTTTCTTTATTTTCTGTTTGCTTGTTCTTTTATATGGTTTATGGAATCGAAACGAAGACAAAAAAAGAAAATTGCCGATCGTTTTAGGAATGTGTGCATTGTATTTTGGTTGATGATAATTGTTTTTTGACCATTTGAAGTATGATTTTTTTTTATTATCTATCGTTTCGGCATGGCTGTAGTTTTAAATGTTAATTTTGAACAAAATTTGTGATTTATTGGCTAAATAATTAGTTATTTATTATTATTATCATTATTGAATAAACATGCCTGTTTCAATGGATTGGCTAGCAAAATATGGATTTTGTTAACAAATACGCATTAATTAACCGCACAACACATTACTTCCACACATTTTTGAACATTATTATTTAACATCTCCTTTATTATATTCATGTTTATCACTGCGAAATTTGAACGATGTCAGAAAAAATGGATATCGTTCAATTCAGTGAGGATTTGTGTACATATATCTCTGTTTACATTTTGTGGCTTTACACCCTTCATTTCACATTTCACACACAAAAAACAACTAATTTTACTTTCATTGATTTCTCAAAACATAAACCCACACAGACACACACATTTTGCAAAAAAAAAAATTATTTTTCATTTTTTCACACTGAATTCTCTTGAAGCTCATCAATTTGATTTTTTTGATTTAATTCCCAAAATTTAGAAAATGGAAAAACGCGAAAAGATCGAACAAGCCGTCAAGGAACGGGAACGTGTTCGATTGGATGCCCTTCCAAAAAAATGGAACAAACGCGAAGAATATGAATTCCTTCGAGTGCTTACCGGCTATGGAGTTGATTTATTTATTGGTGCTGCTGTTCCAACACCGGATTGGTCACGATTCCGTACCATTGCAAAATTGGAACGAAAGAGCGATGAAGCACTCAGTGATTATTATAAAGTATTTATTGCCATGTGCAAGCGTCAAGCTGGCGCTCGATTGACAGAAGAGGAAAAAGGTTTAGAAGGTCTTATTGAAGACATAAGCGAAGATCATGCTCGCCTCGTACTAGATCGTTTGGAATTACTTTCAAAATTGAAGGAAGTTGGCAAAACGTCGATCAATGACGAACGTTTATTGTTATGTCAGAGTAATTTGGATACACCTGATTGGTGGGAATGTGGAAAACATGACAAAGAATTGATACGTGCGGTTATGAAACATGGTTTGTATCAATCATACCAAAATATTTTCACTGATCCGGAGTTCAGTTTCACTAAGTCCGAACGTGAATACGTTGCAATGTTGGAACATCAATGGATGCTCGCACAAGAGGCTGAAGCAAATAAATTGCAGGCAGCTTTTTATCAGGCTTCAATTAAGAAGGAAGGCCCTGAATCATCTGCTGTAGTAGAAGAATTGCCGACCAACTTCAAACAAGAGCCAAAAGTTGAAGTTACTGAAACAGATGCTGTTAAGAGTGAAGTGGAAGGTGAACAGTCGACAAACAAAGAGGCACCGGAAGCCGATGAACGAGTTTTAGTTGAAAGTGCAGATCCAACTGAAAAGTTGGCCGAAACAGAGCCAATTCAGAAGATCAAAGAAGAGAACGCTGCTGATAAACCTATTGAAGGTGAAGAAGAAAACCCCATTGAAAGCGGAAACGCTGAAAAAGAAACTTCAGAAATTCAATCAGAAGAAAAGATTGAAGAGGCTGCAGCTCTAAAATCACCAGAAAATGAAAAAATGGAAACCTCTGCCGAAGAGCCAATCACAGAAAGTGTTAAACTGCCACAATCGCCAGAAATTCCGAAAGCGGAAACAACAAAAGCCAATGAACGGGTTGAGCAGCCCGAAGAAACAAAGGCTGAAGAAACAGCAAGCGAAAAGACTGACGAGACATCAGCCGAAAAATCAGCTGAAGAAGTTAATGAAACAACTGATGAAGCAGCTGTTGAACAGATGGAAACAGTCGAAGAAAAATCCGATGAGATTGAACCGATTAACGATACGGATTCGAAAGAAATCGAATCCGATGAACCAAAACCGGCCGAAATCGAAGGAGATACAACTTCCGAACCAAGTACCGCCGAGGAAAAAATGGAAACGGAAGAAACCACTGAACAAGCGGAATCAGAAGAGGATACTGAAGATAATGCTGAATTAAACAAAACTGAAGAGACTCCAATGGAAGTTGATGAAGCTGACAACAAATCGGTAGAAGAGACAACAAAATTGGACGAAAAAACTCCATCATCAACCGAAGAGAGTGCCGATGATATTCCAAAAGATGTTGAAGATTTGTCTGAACCTAATGATGTTCTAACTGAATCCACTGAAGAAAAACCAGTCGAACAAGCCGAAAACCCAGCAGCAGTTGAGTTCGAACAAGAAAAACCGATGGAAACAACTGAAGAATGTGTCGATCAAACTCCAGAAAATAAGGAAGAGACATTGACTGAAGAAACAAAGACGGAAACACACATCACAGAACCAACTATTGTTGAAGATATAAAACCAGCATTAAATCCGGTCAAAGTGGAAGAGAAAAGGATCCAAGAAGAATGTGTCATTTTGGATGATGACGACGATGATATAATGATCGTTGGCAAAGGTGATCCAGATGATGATGAAGTCATGAATGAAAAAGAAAAACAAAGCAAACAATTGTCTGAACTTTTGGCAAAAGCTCGAGCCAAATTTGAAAATCCAATGAAAGTTCGTTGGTTCCGTGATTTTGCGTTGGAACAACGTGTTTCGCACATCGTTTATTGCATTGAACATTCTGAATGGCCAGTAAATAAAACATATTCAGCATACACTGGATGCCAAGGCATCAATTTAGATGTTCCATTGCACGAAACAGTGAAACATATGCCAGCAACAATTGATTTGATTGGCCGTCGTTCATCGACTCCGGATATTCTTGCAATATCCGGTGGTGAGCCGAGTGGAAAGAAAATGCAAACGGCATCATTGCCAATGCAATCACCATCACCCCAATTGCCAAAGATGCAATTGCCCACGATGCCAAGCAGTGGTGGCAAAAAACGTAAACGACAACACATTGCCATTGATGTTGAAACTGAACGTGCAAAATTACATGCATTGCTAAATAGCTCACAAGGCGCTGGATTAACAGCAGCCCAACAAGCAGCACTACAAGGCAAATGGCCCGAAGAAGACAAAAAAGACACGAAACTTTCGCTATCATCGATGCAGCCACCACCGGCCCATCAACATCAATCGATTCGACCCAGCCGAACAGAGCAACAACAAGCTCAAAACTACAGCTCAAAGTCATCGGTTATTCCGGGCACATCGAGCACATTGACACCAATCGACCTTTCATCCAGGTGAGACTATTCGTTATTAATAATAATATAGTACAATAGTAGCTTATTTGAGTTCATTGAATTTACAAAAATTAACAAATTTTTGTTGATTTTTCTTCTTCTGAATAGTTTGATGAAACCAATGAAGGGCGGACCAATTGATTTGAGCGAAGTTCAAGATTTTTCAATCTCGAAAAAGTTAGGATCGGCCGCATCGTCTCTTGGCCTCGGTTTTCCATCTGGAAAAGGAAAATTGGATGATATGTTGACAAAACTAATGAAAAAGAATAATTACGTAAGTGCTTTCTGCTTTCACTGTTCATTACTATCAAATTTTCCATCCATGAATGAAATTAACATTGCTTTATTTGCTATGAATAGCCAACGCAAATTGAAGACTCACCATCGGGTCCAAAAGAAAAACGCAAGAGAAAGCTCGATGAAATCGTCCTTGGTTTATCGGCTGCGAAGGAAACCAAAACGTTCCCAGATCCATTTACATCTCCATCGTCAAAGAAGGCACAAATTCCACCTTCGGTTTCTGTTACACCAGCCAGTGGTCCGATGGCATCAAACAGCCAATCACCATCCTCACAAAAACCATTTAGTGTTACGGTTACTAGCGTTCCAGGCACAGGATCAAGTAAGCAAACAAAATAATCTCATCTGGATTTACGAATATCGCATAATTTTTTAGTCATTTTCGTTAACTAATCGAAAAATCAAAATTTCAGGATCATCAAAGGGTTCATCGAACCAAGGAAATACTGGATTGTCTGCATTGCAAAATATGATGATGGGCTCAAGCTCTGGATCGAGTTCACGTGGCGGTAGTAGTTCTGCCCATGGATCACAGAATTTATCAGCCAGAGAAATGTATGCTCAATCTCAACAATTCTTTAAAGAACAACAAAAATTACTCCAACAATTGCCACCAAATTCGGCTCAACGCAAGGCATATGAATCGATTCTAAACGAAATGAAACAAGCTGCTGATCAAAGTGCAAAATTGGCTGCAGCTCAAGAAGCAAAAGCAAGTCGAACTCATGCTGATGAAACAAAAGCGCATGCATCTCATTCGTCGTCATCGTCCGATTTCCGTCGCTCTACACGTCAACAACAACAACAGCAACAACAACAGCAACAGCAAAGTCAACAGAAACAACAACAGCAACAACATCTCAAAACAGCACTTGAAAATCCATTGGGGCTGAGCCAACAAATGAATCACCAGGCTGCTATGGATATAATGAAGAATTTGACAGGTGAAGAGAATGTCTCTGTAATCAATAAAATAAATGGTAGACGCATAACGGGTAGCAAAGCACCGCAATTGAAACGGTTGCGACAATGGTTGCTCGAGAATCCAGCCTATGAAATCGATCCGAAATGGGTTGAGGCATGGCAGGCTAATGCTTCACTTTCAAAGGCAGCTGAAAGCCTGACCAAGAGTTTGATGACGATGCCACAATCAAATCAACAACAGCAACAACAACATCAACAGCAGCAGCAGCAGCAGCAACAGCAACAACAGCAGCACAGTTCATTGTCTGCGCTTGGATCAAATTTGTCGGGCCTTTCACAATCCCCGTCGCAACAATCTTCATCGTCATCATCTTCGTCGAAGAAAAACAGCCGTCAAAGTGCTTTGGATCAAGCGACGGCAGCTCAAATGCAACAATTAGCCAGCTTGACGGGCCTGAATCCAAGTCTATTGTCAAGTTTGTCATTGGGTGGCATGGATCCAAAACAAAATCCATTGTTGATGCCATTCGGCGGTTTGCCTAACTTGGCTGGAATGCCGGGATTAGGAAACTTGAACAATATGAACATGAATGTTTTAGCAAATTTGGCTGGATTGGGTGGATTTGGATTGGATCCACAAAACATCGCTGCAATGGCTGCGGCTATGGCTGGCTCAAATTTGGGCAATTTAGGAACTTTAGGAAATTTGGGCGGAAATTTAACGAATCCATCGAAATCAAGCTCAAATTCATCGACACCGTCGAGCAAAGAACGCAAATCGAGCACACAGACCAGCTCACAAAGCTCTGGAATGGAATTCCGTAAGCCGCAATCTCAACAGCAACAACAATCAAGTTCTTCTTCGTCAAATCAGCAACAATCGTCGAAAAATGCAACTGCGAATAATTTCCCATTCATGTTTAATCCACTTTATACACCGATGGGTCTGGGTGGCTTAACGAATCCATATTCGTCGTCATCAAGTTCGAACATGTCATCAGTATACGATCAATTGGCTCAACACTATAATTTATTGAATGGCATTTCAGCAGCTGGAACATCGATAACAAATACATCGTCGACCAGTTCGGCTTCATCGAAACAACAGTCGTCGTCCGGTAAAATGACATCGTCTTCATCATCGTCATCAGCAAGTAAAATGCATTCAAGCCAAACACAATCACCATCATCACGTGGTCGAAGCGGATCATCTACATCGAATCAGTTTAGTCGGGAAGCAGCTCAATTGCAAAGCCTACTCGGTATGCCACAAGATGCACAAATGTTGGAACAAATAGCACGTGCGACCGGTTTAGATATATCGGCTATAGCGAGTTTGGCTGGAACTGCCGGACGGAGCAATAGCTCATCGTCAAACAGTAGTAGCAGCAGTAAACAACAACAACAACAACAACAACAACAGCAACAGCAGCAGCAGCAACAACAACAACAGCAACATCAAGCCGCTAAAGATCGAGTTGACAAAGCCGAAAAAGAACGACGAAAAATAATGGAAACATTAAGTCGAGGTGGTTTGCCACCAGATCTAGCTGCAATGCAAGCATATGCAAGCAAATTGGCCGGCACTTCGTCGATGTCTTCACAATCTAAATCATATAAAGATCCATCACAATTGATTTCACCGGACTTTAGCCAAGCGTTATTTGCTGAAATGGCTGCTTCAATGGCAGGTAGTTCATCGTCATCATCGTCTTCATCGAAACGAAGAGAACAACGTGAACAACGCGAACAACGTGAACAGCGCGATCAAAGAGAGCAACGTGACAAACGGGAACAAGATATGAAAGATACACTCGATCAGCTCACCAAACAACAAATGGAAATGTTTGCACGTAATTTGGGCATGGGCTCTGGAATCTCATTAATTCCAACTTCGTCATCGGCTTCATCGATGTACAGTAGCATATTGGATGAACCAAAATCGAAACGTTCACGAATGTCCTCGTCACAGGTAATAACAATAAGAAAGCTTACATTTCGAATGGCACAATGAATATCAATAAACGTTTTTTTTTTTGCTTTCATCAACGAATTTAAGAAATCGCATCGAGATGATTTGGCTAGTTTAATGGCAGCTGCGGCCGCCGCAGATGAGAAGCAATTGCGTGCATTGTCACGTAGCAACCGATCAAGTAGTTCAAGTCTTGGTGCTGCTTCAAGTGAAACCACAATCGAAAAGGTAACACTATCACCAGTTGCCGCTGCCAGCATTGCTGGTTTGCCACCTCAAACATCCATAACGATTGCACCGTCACCATCATCGTCATCATCGCAACAGGTAATATGAAATGTGAAACGATTTTTGTTTTCCAAATGATCAACTTTTTAAACCGAAAAATATTTCTATTTTATAGCAATCGGTGAGTGCATCACCTTTGCCGAGCCCAGCTAAATCGTGTGAAAGCTCTCCGTCGATGAAACAACAACAGGTACGTTTGCTTGAAATTGCTAAATATTTTTTAGACTTAATAATAATTTCAATATTTTGCAATTAGCAGCGAGGTGAATCGAGAGATCGTGAAAATGAGCGCGAGCACCGTGAGAGTCGTGAAAGAACACCGACACGGTCAAAACGTGAATCGAGTCCAGGTCATCGACAACAAGTGAGTATTCAGAGAGAATAGTCAAATTCCCGTAAATAAAATGTTTTAATTTTGAATTCTATCAATTTGTCGCAGGAAAGCACGAATCAAGATTGGGATGTTGAGGACATCATTGAACCATCAAAAGTTTTGAAACAGAGTTCAAATGCAATGATTCCATCAAATGCATCCGGTCAGACGCATAATACATCTCATGACAGCGAATCATCGGCCAATCAAGAATCTGAAGACAAACACTCTGATACAAAGCACGAAAGTGACAAAGGTTCCGAGCAGAACGAAGATGGTGGTGAAAAACGTGGACGACGTACTCGCAGCAAAAGACCAAGATCTGGTGAAGAATTTGAACAGCTCGTGTTGCCTGAACGTAAACGCGAATTAAGGTCATCGGCAAGTCGTTTAGCAGCAGCTGCAGCTGCAAGATTTGCGGCCGAAGCTAAAATGGCCTCACAAGACTCTGAGTAAATTTGAATGTGAAAGGAAAAACCGATTACTAAATTGTAAATTTGACAAAACGAAACTAGTGAAGATAAAAACAGAAAAAAAAAATAATAATATTTATTGAATTTAAATTATGAAAACAAAACTAATAAACAAAAGAATTAAAATTAAATGTTAAATCAATATTTTGCACAATTGAATCGTACGATAGACACAACCTCAAACACAGATCGATGCTCTCTGATTCGGATTGGGGGATTCGAATCGGGGAATCGTTTTGATAGAAATTGATTGACTATCATGCATGAGATGCATGTTAATATCAAATGTAAACTGGTTCAATAGCAAATTAAACACATGCATATGTTGTTTATCAGATCGTCTTATAGAAAAAGATGGAGTACAGATACACATACAAAGGAAAAACCGATTACTAAATTGTAAATTTGACAAAACGAAACTAGTGAAGATAAAAACAAGAAAAAAAAAATAATAATATTTATTGAATTTAAATTATGAAAACAAAACTAATAAACAAAAGAATTAAAATTAAATGTTAAATCAATATTTTGCACAATTGAATCGTACGATAGACACAACCTCAAACACAGATCGATGCTCTCTGATTCGGATTGGGGGATTCGAATCGGGGAATCGTTTTGATAGAAATTGATTGACTATCATGCATGAGATGCATGTTAATATCAAATGTAAACTGGTTCAATAGCAAATTAAACACATGCATATGTTGTTTATCAGATCGTCTTATAGAAAAAGATGGAGTACAGATACACATACACTGTATTATTCCCGGTAGTGAATATATGCAATTTTGTATTTAAACGTCAAATTAATCCCAAAGTAGTAAAAAAAAATCCCATTGGATTTGTTATATTGACATTTGACGAAGTACGAAATGTTGAATTTTTAGTAGCATCAAGAAGCATTGATCGGAATTGATCGGCATTGGGTGTCATTAACCGGCATTAGATGGCATTTGATGACATTGGATGGCATTAAATGACATTAACCGACATTGATTGCATTTACAATTAAAAAAAAAATCCGATGGGATTTTTCCTAACACTTTGGGATTTATTTGACGTTTAAATCCAAAAATTAATATGTTCAGTATCGGCAATAATACAGTGTACACACGCATAAATAGGACATCTTTTATGGAATAATCTTTAAAACCTTAAAACACAAACAAACAAACAAAAAATTACAATTTAGTTTTTGTAGATGATTTTTTAGCATTTTAAGAATTTGACATGGAATATTTCGATATTGTTTCGATATTGTACGTACATAATAACGATTATGATGATGATTGATGATGAATCCGTTGGCATTTGTGCAGAATGCACGATGCACCACACATGAAGAGTATACAAAAAGCACAAAAAAAGAATAATTAAATTGTGAAAACGTCGTTGGAAAATGAGTTTTCATTTGACATTTTTCCACGTAAACGACATTTAGATAAATGACAACCGAAGATTATGCTTATAATTTTAAGACGAGCCAAAAGCAAAATTTTAATTTCAAAACATATTAATTATTATCATTGTCGGCGTGTGTGCGCTCGTCCTCCATCACAATGCAGTCCACTGTTTGCATGTTGCAATCATGGCGTGAACGAAAAAAAAACTAAAATAAAATTAACCTGTAATTAATGATGATGATGATGATGATGATCGAGCACATAAAACACACTGAACAGAAGAATTAATCTTACATATTTTTTTTCCCCATTCTATTTTTATTTACACTTTTAATAACTGTATTATTTTCGTTTATTTACCCTTATCCATTTACATTGTAGTTTTTGTTCATTTTTTTTATCGTTCCCTCTCAATCAGAACTTAAATTAAATAGAAAATAGAAGAAAAAAGATAACAAATAAATGGAAATGCATCTGAAATAAAAAATGGATTTTATTTTGTATTCTTTTGAAATAGATATGGAACGTAGTGTTTAGAACATTTTCTCAATTGTGCATGGAATAAATTGAGAGTTTGACAGCAATTGCAGATTACAAATGATAAAATTGATAGACATGGACAAAACTCATATGCCGGAATATAAAATCAACTGTATCAACATTTAAATTAAAAACTTGAAAGGAAAACGTATGAAATCAATAAAAAATGTGAATCATTGACGTATTATTATTTTTATTGATATGCGAAGAATTTGTTTCCTTTATCCTGCTCGGTTAGATTCTGTTTTCGTTTTCGTAGTCAACTTGAATGGAGTATAAGATGTTCGCAGTATAACACTTTTTTGAATTTTTTTCCGAACTATGTCATAACTGGAAACAGTGGAACATTGAATTATTAATGATTTTATTTCAGAAATCAATACAATCAGGACAAATTCTTACCAAATGGGAAATTATGCTCAGGACTGCAATGGCAAGTAAACTTTGTGATACATCTTGCCCGATTTGAATGTTTGTAGCTTTTCATTACATGTTGGACACACCTTTAATAACAGCACACACTTCAAACAGAAGATATGCCCGCACGATATGCTCGAAACGGATCGGTCCAGCAAACTTTCAAAACAAATGGAACATTCGAATTCGAGGTTGTTATTAATCGGCCGTTTCAATTTTGGCTTTGATCGTGCACCTGTCACATCGGACACCTTAATTTTCACTTGGAGTGAAAATGAACCATTTTGCAAATATTTGTTATCGGGATCTATCAAATCGTTCCATTTCAGCAATGTTGAACCTTGAATGTGAGTGTATTCGTTGAATTCCCGATCACATTGTGAGTGAATTGGTTGGTGGGCCGAGTCTAGCGTCCATTCGATCATTGTTTGGCATGACCACTCCTGTTCCTCTTCGGTCGCAATGTTATACAATTTCAACCGAAGTGATTTGTTTGATTGGCTACCGGAAATCTTGTTCTTATCATATATACCCAGTGATATTCGCCATATGAAATTATTAACTATGAATTCCGGTGTACATATGCCAATCAAATTGTCAATGTTTTTCACCGTCAAACGGAATACACCCTTCGAACATTCATCGCAACAATTATGAATTCGTTCGAACTTCAAATGTTCAGCTTTCGTTGAATCTTGACGTTGCGATGATTCGACAATGATTTCCATAGTACATTCATCGTTTTTCACGTATCCTTTTTTCGAATCGATTAAGTTTTTCCAAAAAATGAATCTTGATTTGCCCCATTTGAGATTGTGTTGATGATAAGCCGCTGAACCAATGTAACCGCCAAACGGCTCTTGACCAAATTGTGATGTTAGCAACTTTACCGAGCAGCTTGCATTTATTGCCCAATCGCTGGTTTCCGTTTCAATCGCCGAATGTAAGAAAAAACTTAAACAGTCTTCATTGCAATGATAAGAATGCGACTTTTTTAATCTGAAAACCCATGGATTTCCATGTACGTAAAATATTTCCGATCGATGCTCAACAAAGTCTTTTACATTGAATGTAACGTAGAATTTAACTTCGGCAATGTTTTCGTTGTTCATTTTGGTATTTGTTTAGAATTTGCAAAAAGTTGCTATAAAATTGAAAATCATTAATGCGCGATCAATCAATAATTTTTATAAAATTTGTCTTGAAAGTCGGAAAACTGTTTTAATTCCCTTTTGAATACTCAATATCAAAATGGCGTATTACGAACGCATTCAATGAATTTCAGTTTTTCTTCGTCCATTGACACTTTGCACACACTTGCCGCTATTATGATACACATACGTAGGCATAGCACAATTTCCGATCATCTCATGTCTCTGTTGATGCTCAGTCAATTTATTTTGGTATCAAATTTGCAAATTAAGCGATAAATATTGTGGCCAGTGGCATAAGCATTAAGTCTCGTTCAACTAAAATGCGATTTCGGTTTTCATGGTCTACACAAGAGGTTCATGTCCGATAGCTAACCCATTGATATTTTCAATACAAGGATATTTTTCTGATTTTTAACCTCCAAATTTCCACTCATTTTGTCTGTTATTCTCACTGAAAATTCAAAATAAAAAAACCAACACATTTGTTTCCTTCATTTATTGTTGTCCTTGATTGTGAAACATTTCTGTGTGAGTGAGCAATATTTTAAAATTAGAATAGTTGATGTAGTTACGATGAGAACTCGCTTGCGATTGAGATAGATCTTTTGGTTTAAAATTTGAACAAAAAATAAAATTCATAATTGGTGGAAGTTTTGAAATAATCATTTTGATGCCAGATTCATTTGTCCGCTTCGAAATTCCTGCCTTTGAATGGAATCGTTGCCTAATGAGGGCTGAAGGAAAAATGATTATTGCTGATAACAAACCAATTAAAATCCAATAATTCATTGGAATCAGTGTTTAGTTTATACAATAATTTTAGCTATCCATTCGACAACACATACCGATATTGCATTGTTTACGCACTCGAGTTTTTCAGCAATGGCAAGTGGACTCGACGTAAATATCGTACTGATGTCACAGCATTACACAATGGGCAAAACTTCTTTGTTGTTAAATGAGCCGAAATACACCCACTACAATAGATATGACCGCAAGGTAACGAAGACATTTCACGATTCATCAATGAACCAAAACAAATTGGGCATCCGAGACTCATATCTTCATCGATACTGCCAATGGCTTTGCGCTTTCGCGTTAAATTGTTCGTTTCCATTACACGAATCTCCAATTCAAGAATGAATGCATCGTTTCGAATGAAATGTTTTTCTTTTTCAATCAGCTCTTCCCATGATGCGATATCCCAGACCAAAGAACGTTCCATGAACGTAAATTTGTGTTCGAGTTTGGTTTCTTTTGACTGTGTTTCCGCATCAAATGACAACAATTTGCATGTAATCTCTGCTTGACAATTTACCACCGTTAGCATTGAGCAAGTGTTGTTAAACAAATTGACTCGCAAATGACGATTGTCCTTTTCACCATCGGTGATATTGATTTGTAAACGCCAACACATATTGTTGACAACGATTTTTGGCGAACAAATACCATGTTCATCAAACTTATCAATCGTTATACGAAACTTTCCAAACGAACAGCTATCACAACAATTTTCAATTGTTTCCATTTGGCACCAACCATCGTTTTTTGTATCTTGCAACGGCGTCGATTTGATTTTGATGCGCATTTTTATTGCATCATTCTTTACGAAACTCTTTTCTGGGTCCATTAAATCGGTCCATGTGACCAGTCGACAATTATCCGATTTTAAACAATCTGCATGGAATGATGTTGGCTCGAAATGTTCCACTTTAGATGGTTGGCGAAAATCATTTGGAATTATTTCGGCGGAAAAACTGGAAACAATTGCCCAATCGAATGCAACACTTTGGACTTCTGAATGCAACAAAATACCGAGAAATGACAGGGTCGGTGATGTTACAATTCGTTTCGCTTCAATCGAAAATGGATTGCCATTGACGAAAAAAAAATTCGACCGAAACGATTTCAATTCAGTCACATTGTTGACGTGGAAAATGAAATCAATCGCATCGATGTTTTCGTTTTTGGTTAAAATTTGGTTTGCCATTTTAAAATGATGATATAAATTTGAAAGATTTGTAAAAATAGAAGAATTCCTTGATTCCTGTTTCAGTGAAAATAAACAAAATTTCACTATTTCTTGAAAAGTGCCCAAACTAATAAATAATTCCAATTTCATGAATGAAAAATAGCTCACCTTGAGTTTTATTGTATTATTTAATATCTAGTTTTTTTTTTATTTCAATCGAAGCAACCTTTCAATTTTAGGAGGTGATAAAATGTACGTCTGAATTAGAGAAAAGACCAACGCTAAATGCGAGTGACAGTCGTTTCATGAACGCGCGTCAGTGCAACCTGAAAACCACCATAATCATGCGTTTGCTTGTAATGTCACGTGGATTTTGGTGGCTAACGCTTATCTCATTGGCTTTTTTTCAAAAGTTTCACCGTTTAATCTTATTTGTTTTCAAATTTTTGAATTCAATTTGTTAACATTATTATTATTGTTTTCTATTCTGAAAAGCAATTAAGGCCACGAAATCCTGGGTATTTTTTCAGGAGTCCAAATTGCATATTCATCAATTCCTTAGATCTGGCAATGAAAGAAAATAAATCGAACGCTAATGAGTGTTTGACCAGCTATTGTCGAGGAGTGCATCCAATTCCCAAATGTTTTAATTATATTCGAGTTGTTTGAAATTGGAATTTGAATTTGGAATACGCTAAATTGCTTCAGATTACATTTTACGTAGTTAAAACAAATAAAGTGGTTAATTGAGCAGGATCAATGTGCCCAGATATTTGTTTACGCCTGTATTGACACTCACCCATAGATTTGCAACTTTCTCTTTAAAATCAATGATGTTTCATATAATAATGATGTGCATTGGAATCAAACCCGTTTTGTCTATCCCGACGCCAATTCTGAGAACAGCACGGAAAATAATGTCAACAACAATAATAATAATGCAATAATTGGGACTTATTTATTTGTTTCGTTTTTATCGTTCTTGAAACGTGAGTTAAATTATGTGGATGTTTTTCCCTCCTTCAATTCAGTTTTTTGCCTTCATTTTCTCTTAATTTAATTTTTTATTTTTTATTTTTTATTATCATCATGATGGAATATTCTTCCCATTAATGGCTCTTTTGCACCGTATGTTTTTGAATCAACTTGTTTCAGTGGATTAATGGTCAACGGCCTGAAAAATACATTTGATAAATGAAATAAGTGTTTAACATAGAATTAAACTCAACAAATAAATTTTTAATAAGCACATACAACATATATACCATTACTGCATATGTTGAGGGCTCGATCCCGGTAAAACCGGCAAAAAGCATCGGCGCAGTTGTGATGGTGAAAACATAACTCGGCCATTACAGGATGGACAAAATTTCTTATGGATAATACAATTCAAGGCGCAACTTGTACAATAGATATGCCCGCACGGCAACATTGAAATGTCGCGACCAATGAGTGAGCCAAAACATACTGGGCAACCGATGCTAGCGTCTGCATCGATACCGCCAATGGCTTTCCGCTTTCGAATTAAATTGTTTGTTTCCTGAACTTGAATTTTCAATTCAAGAATAAATGAATTGTTGCGGATGAAATGTTTTTCCACATCGATTAACTCGTCCCATGATGCCAGATCGCAGGTCATAGACCGATCAGAGAAAATAAATTTGTGCTCGTTGCTCGATTCCTTCGGTTCGACCTCTGAATCAAATGGAACCAACTTGCATGTAACTAAGGTTTGACAGTTCAATGTAGTGAGTGTCGAGCATGTGCTGTTGTACAATTTGATTCGTAGTTGACGTTTATCTTTTTCATCGTCGGTTACGTTGATTTGCACGCGCCATATCATATTGTTCACTACGAATTTCGGCGTACAAATGCCATATTCATCGAATCGATTGACAATTATGCGAAACCGGCCAAACGAACAGTTATCACAACAATTTTCAATTGTTTCCATTTGGCACCAGCCATCATTTATTGTGTCCTGCAATGGCGTCGACTTTACTTTGATCCGAAGTTTTAGTGTGTCATCTTTGACATAACCTTTTTCAGCGTCCATTAAATCTGACCAAGTAATGAGACGACCATTGTCCGATTTGAATGTTTCCGAATGGAAAGATGATGGTTCAAAGCGTTCCACTTTCAGTGCTCGTCGGAAATCAGCTGGAAACAGTTCGACAACAAAACCAGACACAATGGCCCAATCGAAATCGACATTTTTGATTTCAGAATGCAAAAGAAGGCCCAAAAATGACAATGATGGCGAAATCATGATGCGTTTTACTTCAACCGAAAATGGATTGCCATTCACCCAGAAAATTGACGATTTATACGATTTCAGGTCACTCACGTTATTTATACGGAAATTAAAACTGACCTCGTCCACATCCTCACATTTGGTTTGGATCGTTCCTGCCATTCTAATTATTTTCGTTCTTGTTTGCGAATTTCCTGAAAAAAATTAAATAAACTTTACTATTCTATCCGTTCAATCAGGAAATTTAATTGTTTTAACTCTTTAATGAACTTCACGATTTTCGAAAATAATGCAACGAAAAAAACTACTGCACCGCACAAAAAACTAATGCCTAATGAAAAGAAACGATACCAATGCGAGGGAACAAAGGAGTTCCGATCGTCAACTTCATTTTAACGTTTTTAAATTCTTTTAATCCGAAATTATTCGTGAGAAATTTTAAATTAATAAAGCTCACCTTAAGATTGCCTTAATAAATAGCTTGGTCTTGTTCTTTGATTCAGAATCTGCAGTTGAATCCTGTCCGTAAGACTTTTCAATTTGTACAATATGTAGCTCTTGATATGGAGAAAAGAGTGTCTGCATCTATTGGAAGACAATCACCGAATGAAAAAAACTTACCGTTTGAGGGCTGCATATAGTCCATTGACAGGTCAAAATACCATTTACTCCAACAAAGAGAGAAAGAGAGGGGAAAAAATTTAAAATTAAAAACAACCATCGTTTTGCCATTGCTATTAAGTGCTTATTTTATTATTTTAAACATTTCTTTTTCCACATTAAATTCAACTATTTTCCAAACTGAGAGGGCACGAAAAACCTTTCACAAGACATCTTAAGAATAATGATCATTTTTCAATTGTTTACTCTACGAGACGGTGAATATTATTGAATCGAAAGAATGTCAATCGTTCAGCATGAATTTTTTCAGTAAATTCAAACAGTTTACGGTTTCAAAATTAACGCTCATTCGTCGATATCAATATATTCCATTAGTTTTCACTGGACTCTAGACCCTGGGTTTGACGGATCTTTACTGCAATTTCGATGATAATAATTATTATTGATTATTCTGCTCATGTTTTGTCCGTGTCCAAAACGAGCGAAGGCAAAAGTTGGAAAAAAACCCAAACATTTCTGAAGAAATTCCATGAATAAAAACTCAACCTCCATAAAATGCATGCTAAACTATCGAACCGAATATGAAGGGAGTAAAGGAGGAAAAGAGGAATCGAAAGAGAGGAAAAATTAATAGTTCAATTTTTTGCAGTTATTTAAATGGTAAATTCATCATACGACCATTTGAAAGAAAAAGATATGTAAAACCTATTACAAACTAAATCACTTTTTACAATTAAATTATTATTATCGTTAACATGATAATTATTATTATTAAATGTTCGAACGCCAATCGTTTCCATTAGATTTCCAATTTTAAACTTAAAAATAACGAATTGCATCTACAATAGTGTGTGGTATGCATTGTGAAGCAATTCGACTAACTGGGTACTGGGTATACAATTTAAAAATCTTTGTTTTGTTCTTTCTCCTTTTTTTCCTCGTTTGGATTAAAATCAATCTATTTGCACAACGTGTGATGTTTTCCTCTTCGGTATTTTATCATAAAAATCTGTTTAAAAATGTGATTATTGTTTAATTTTGTTTTCTGTTTTTGTTTTGTTAATATTTCTTCAAATTAACTGGGTTGGAGTGTGATTCTGATAAAGTTTGCGTTTCAACGAAAAAAACTATATTTAACCAGGGTTTCCAAATACCATGGATATTTATGGATATAAATATTTATGCTATTCAAAAACCCTGCATTTAACGAACGATTTAACTATATCTCTCTAAGCCCATCAACAAAAATGGGTAGACTTCGATCTGAATGACCCGGTTGACTTAGACTATTTCTAATGAATGAATTGAAAGCAAAGCGAAAAATCATTTGTTAATTAAGTTTCTGTATCGGGCAACACTTTTTCGGAATCACACATTTAAACTTGATTATTGGAATTCGAACTGAGCCATCGTTTACAATGAATGGACACAATTTGAATATAAAAATGGAATTTAAAAGAAGTTAAAATCGATACAAGTGCGCGTGGATTGTGTACGACAATAAGTTTATAGTACACGTTCGCCAATCGATGGCAAACGTTTTATAAGCAACGATGCACTCTTATTGTTGTTAATATTATTCAAACTATTGTTATTACTGCCATCAGATAATATTGTGGATCCATTGTCCCCTTCCGATTCGCATTTTGATGTTTTCTCCTGCTGCATTGATAGTTGACGTTGAATATGTGGCAAACCATTTATTAGACCATGTTGTGGTGCAGCATCTGGTACGATACGGCGCAAAAAACCCGATGCACATTGCCATGGGAAAATCCTGTGCACAAATTAAAAACAAAGCATGAATTATGACCGATTGGTTCGAGTTTGTTCGAAGGAGTAAATCGAATGACCTACCATTTAACACAAAGCATGAATTGCAAATAGCGTGGAATAATCGCTAATTTTTCCTTTTTCTGAATGGCAGAAACAATACGATCAGCAACCTCATCCGAGGTCAATGTTGGTACCCATCTGTTGAGAAAATTAACCGAGAAAAAAAAACAAAACAGTTCAAATTCAATTCAGAGTGGTTGAGGGGTGAAGGCCCTTTTTTTTGAGTCAAGTGCAACGTTTATGAATTCTTACCTTGAATTAACATCATCAAACATTCCAGTTGCTTGGATAAAGAATGGGCAAACACAAGTGGTTTGTACATTGCTGCCCAATAGCTCCAATTCCAAGCGTAATGCTTCATCAAAACCAACAGCAGCAAATTTGCTCGAACAATAGTCAACGAGTTTTGCGATGCCAACATGCCCAGCAAGTGATGCTATTGTTACAATAATTCCATGATCTTTTTCAAGCATAGCTGGCAAAAATGCTTTTGTAGTCTAGTTTTTGAATAAGTGAAAATTTGTTTTTTAAAATGGGCAATGATATTTTAAATGAGAAAAAAAAAATCAAACACAAATATGAAGCGTAGGATCTCAAGAGTAACTTACCCAAAAATGTGCCAACACATTGACATTGAATGAACGCTCAATTAGGTGATCCGGTGTATCTAATAATGCCCGACCAGAAACAACGCCTGCATTGTTTATTAACATTGTAATCTATGAAATAAAAGAGGGAAAAAGTCGATCAGAATAATTTCGTAATAATTTTTTTATCAAACAAGCGCAAGCCTCGAGAAGTTCCGGGATTCACCAAAACTGAATTGAATTGAACTTCCAAATATGAAATTGGACCGGTTTTACGGCAACAATAAACATTAAACATTAAACAATAAACCTCTGTCCTCTTCAATACAAAATAATTACACTCCAAACACATTTTTTCAGAGTTCCGAATAATCGTTTCCTACAACCGAACATGTTTTGATTAATTATAATCCTGTTATTTCATTCAATTCTCGTATCGCAAGTGGCAAGACATGAGGGTATCATTAAACGCTGTAATTTAAAAATGAAATCTGAAAAAAGGAAAAAAGCGGAAAAAGCGTTGCCATTATCATTATTTTATTATTATTAATATTGAATGATTACAACGAGTCAAAAAGTAATTTTTCGTTGTTCGGTTTGTTTGTTTATTGTTCATTTGTGTAAATTCATTCGATGCCGTCGACAATCTGTATACAGATCTTCTCGAAGTTAACATCGACACAATAATAAATAATAATTAAATGCAAACAGCAAATACCAAACAGTGTAATCATATTGACTAATTGCATGAAAATGCGAAACGCTTCGATTTATTCGAATGATACTTTGCGCTCGGTATCGAAAATTTGAAACGAAGCAAATCGTATTCGCACATTTGGCTGGTTGTTTGGTTCGAATCGCAATACCGTTCAATGCACTTTCAAGGCTCCCTCCAATGCTCCGCTTCAAGCCTATACATTATAATAATTTGTTTGCGTTTCATTTGTTCTTTCGAGGGCCTAAAATCAAGTATCGAAAAAAATTAAATTAAATTTTTCGCAGAAAATGCTTGAAAATTCTGTATGAGCTCATTACTCAGTACAGAGTTTGGAGTTCTGTCCACAATTCAATAATGACGAAATAAGCTGTCATCTCGAACAAATAGTAATCGAGAAACTTCATGAGTAGTAAACCGTGTAATGAGCCATGCATCTAAACCGCCATTCAATCATCGTTTAATATAGTATATGTATATCATGTGAGATGTCGCCGTACTTGCCAGCGTACACATTGCTGGTTGCTGACAATAAACTATAACGTTATGATGTGTATTTGTGATTACCAGTTCTCGTGGGCAGTGCATACAAAATGCATTTCCCCCGTACATCGTATATGCAACGTTTACGGAACACGTTTCCTTATTTGACTTTCATTTGAGCAAAATTATTTTTTTATCAATGATTACAACGTTTTCATCTCTCTTTTTTTGGCTTCCCTGCTCATTGCTTAATATTCGCCTTTGGAAAGAAAAAAATTCCAACCAGTTTCTTTATAGATCCGGCAATTTTTGTTACTTTCAAATAACTCAAGATCTTTTAATTTCTTCAAGGAAAATGGCCAATGATCAATTCAGTCCCAAAATATCTTATCGAACGGCGTATTACGATGCCCAATGGTCATGCTCATTCAGCTAACGTAGCTCAGCTATTTCTTTATTATTGATTAATTTATTAAATTTTGAGCCTCAAGGCGATGTAATTCACAATAGCGTTGATACAAAATTCGTAATAGAAATAATAATTTATTATTATCACAATGTGTCCAGTGTCCGGTATCTCTAGGAAACTATGTTTGGAAATGATTGGATTTGAGAGTAGGAAAGAAACAACAACTGATTAGGTTAGACATGTATAATGTATAGGTGAAGCCATGACTTTATAATGCTCTTGAATTAATTAAGCTGGAGGGATCGCAGCGTTGAGCAATTTCATACGTTAATTATTTCTAATTTCATCAATATGACTGAACCGATATTATTCTACGTAAGCATCTCATGAATTTTATCGTTGCTATTATTTCGTTTCCATTTTTTTTTTTCATTTTCTGAGTGATGCGCAACAATGATTCGTTAAATTCTAATTTACGTGATTCAACAAGTCAAAGGTTTTTTTCGGATATTTTATTTGCCCTGAACAGAGTTTGTACTTTGCATTTTATAATTATTTCTGTTTCTCAGAAACTCCTCAATTCGTTTCAAATTTATAACACAATAATTTTCGAGCTACAGAATATTACTTTAATTAACATTCATTTGAATTCTTGCGATGTGTATGTCAGTTTCATTTAATCGTTCAAGTATTCAATGTGAGCAGTGTACAGTGTACAGTGCGCAGTGATTTCGGGGACCTCAATAAACTTTTATTTTTTGACTATGCCTTTTCAAGCAGCCAAACACGAAAAAAAATCGATTTTCTGGACTATGATCAGCCAAAGCGAGCCATCAGGTTTGGAATCAAGTTACAAATATGTAAACTATATACTGAATTTTTTATATCCTGATAATCCTGATTTGTCAAACTTAACAGGTTTTTAAATTCAAATCAGGCAGATTGTGCGTCATCATTCTCCTATTCTATCCGGCAAACATAATACAATAACAAATGATAATAAAACAATACAAACGGTAGAAATGAGAATAATTAATAATAATAATAATATTTCTACATTCACTTTCGCTATCTTTCAATATACAATAATAAAACTTAAAATTTGTGAGATTTTCTCTTGGTTGCTGAGTGCCGAACCCAGTCCCATCCCGGAATTCCTCCTTTCACTATTCACAATGATAAATTATTCTTTTTGGTTAATGAGACGAATGCAAATGATCACAATCTGAAGACGAAATATCAACAAAGAAAGCATCATACGAGATGTAACTTGTCCATAACTGGTTCTGTTCATCTATCGATTAACATTCTACTTTACGTAATCGAAAAATATGAATTTAGAAATGGAATGAAAAATTTAAAAATAAAAAGTATGGGGGCATCGATTATACGAATCTACGAATCATTGAAGACAACGAGACATTTTGGTTTTTGTTTATATTTTTGTTATCAATGAAAACCTTTCCAATCGAATTTCTAAACTTAGACTTTGCTCCACATAATTATTATTTCAGGTTTTCAATAACGAGAATATAATAATAATCGATTTGGAATTTTCCGTTGGGTGAGTACCATAAGAATTCAATTAAATTTTTTAAATAAAAAAGGATAAATTAAAAAAAAATTAAATCGATAAATTATTTGACTGTGTTTAATCAATGTTTCTATTGTTTTGTTCTCATTTCACAGTTGATGATATTGACCGAGAAAAACGAGATCGTAGTGCGATTCCGATCACACCCAAAGGTCGTCATTATGTTGAATTTGTTCGAAACAAATAAAAAATGTGCCATGATGGTTGGCAGGTAAGTGAATCGAATGTATTGGGAAAAATCATGAAATAGTAAAATGAATAATTGTTTGTCATTTGCTATTGTTTATTTGAAGCTCTGATTTTCATCGGACACTGGAAATGGACAGCAGACTCACCAATTCGTGAAATTCGATCATCACTTAAAATGTGTCGTTTTTGTTTGCAACAACTTTGTTTAGCTTGGCGAATCAAAGCGCATAAAAGTAGTCTAGTTATTATAAATACTCACATCGCCAACATCTCGTCGAATGGCATCAGCTGCTATATAAACTTCTTCTTTTTTCGAAATGTCGACCTTGTAGCCAACACATGTTCCACCGTTGGCTCGAATTAATTCAATTGTTTCATCGATACCTATTCAAAAGAGAAGAGGACAAATAAAACGTTAACGAGAAAATGATTAGCGTCTCATTTTCAAATGATAATAATCTTAAAAAGTATTAATTTTTGAATACATATAAAAAACGGAAAGACAAACAGACCAATAATTGATAATTATAACTAAATTTGATTGTGTGAATTTGATTAGTGTCAAATGCCGAAAAGGAGATCAAAAATGTGACAGAAATTATCAACAATATTCCAAATTTGAATCGTTAATTTGCTGTTTGTTGTTATTGAAATCAGGTCAACACCGTATCACAGGTGAATGAATTTAATAAATAAACCGATCAAATAATTTATCATTATAAATTACCATGGAGAAACAAAATATGCACAATGTATGTGATAAAAGGCGCTTACGCATGTTTTTAGATACCGAGATCGAATACATACATTAACATTACACATTACACATACGTAAATGACTTCGATTAGCCCACATAATATACTGTTTTTTATCTCTTAACAGTTATTCGACTGATGCTCACGACTCGTATGAACGTATTAAATATTATGAGACAAACCAACGGCGACAGAAAGTCAAAAATGAATCAGGTGGAGTGACTTCAAAACACGTACTCATGTGAATTGTGCTCTTGTTTGTTTTTTTTTTTTTGTTGCAACGATCAATTACGTAATGCGCAATTTGATTTATATAAAACATGATCTGTTGACCGTCCGCTGTCCGCTGTTCGAGTTTCTTTTTCTTTTGTTCCAATTGTACATTGAATATATCTACGAACACTTTACGGGATGCCGTGCACCATTCAAGTTGAAGCAACAAATGAGAGAAAGAAAAAGAGTAATTTCCAATTTTCGGCGAAAAAAAGTAGGTTGTTTCGCATTGTTCAGAAAAAAAAATGGTTAATGGTTACACGTTCAAATTGAAAATTCTTTCCGAGCAATCGACTTTAATTATCATCAATTATTTATTATTTAACGATGTCTTCTTTAACTAATTCGGCAGGATCGAAAGCAACGAAAGCAACGAAAACAAAAACAAAAACAAAACGTTAATGAGACCTTGATTTTCACTTTCATTTATCTTGAGTTCATTTTTATTTTCATTCGCTTTGAGCCACATAGATAATAATCAACGAAACACCAATTGTTGTTGTTGACGCCATCCATTGAAAAGAGTAATGACATACATATATGTCATATATCCATTCACTCGCAATGAGAATGAAAGATTTGAATGCTTTCAGCAATAACGACAACAGCAACGTCACAAATTTCATGCGCATCAAAGAAACCGTACATTTTCAATTCAATTAAATGAACAATTTTCAAATTAGATTCGTCATCGATCATCTCAACTAGATTTTTTTCATTTCTCAATATTCCTGATTTTGAGAAATACCTTCGATTTATCATCATTTGTTGGTTTGTTGGTCTGATTACGATTTTTTTTTTCGTCTCTTCTTCTTCTTCTTGTTCGAACTTCGATTTTATGGTTTATGAACATGATCATAGCGATGAGTGTAGAGAGATGTGGTTATAAAATAATTCGAATTCAAATTTAAATCAACCTTGTGCTTGTTTTATATTCCATTCATGATACAAATCAGTTTGACTTTGCTTCTTCATAGTTTGTAGTTTGTAGTATGTAAGCGGGTTGAGCGCTATTATGTTTATTGTTATGAAGTTTTTTTTTTTTCGTTAATATTTTTATTATGGAAGTGAGTCTACGATTCTTTGGCGCATGTTAAGCAAAAAACCGCAAAGCAGCCGTTGAGCCGAATATATAGTTGCGGTTGAGTACCGCGTGTGTAGAGTTGCGGATTCAGCTGTGAATGTTGTGTAAGCTGTAAGCACGTTTTTCATTCGTGCTGGCAAACATCTAGGACGTAATAAATGAAGATCGATAATACAATAATGCTGCCGAAAATATTGTATTATTATTATTATTGGTTCCAGAATTAAACAACGATAAATTCGAAGAATGAACAATGCACAACGAACACTGACCACTGACCGTATGTACTAAGGTGTTGTTTTTATTTTTTGGAAAGCAGAGAGGTTGAAAGTGAATGTGAATCGCTATGCAAATCGAATTGTGTCGATTATCCGACGATTGGATTTTATTTTCGGAACGCGACCGATTTCAAAATCAAAAAGAATGGAGAATATGTGATGATGAAGTTGCGTTCGAATGTAAATAACTTTTGATACGTTCGATGCATACCGTAAATTATAAAATTTCAGATACTATATATTTTTATACCAAGTTCAGACATTTATTTAATGGCACTGGCACATTGCACATTCAACAATTCAGAATTCATAATAATTGCTTTTCCATTCTGTTCGCTCCTCCACCGAATAAAATCTATCATCGCTGATTCATTTTTATCACAATTGTTTTCTCATTCAATTTTTCAATTATAATAATTAATAATAAGTCAATGTGACTTGGTGGTTCTTCATGATAAAATGGTTCGTTTAAACTGTACACAACAATGAACTCGATTGTGTTGACCATCGTCGGTTTTATTTTTATCACGTTCATTTTTGGCCGGCAAAAATTTTTTTTCATAGAACGTACCATGAATTTCAATTTCAATTCATTCGTTTTCATTTATTGTTGTATTATGTTATTATTATTATTATTATTAATATTTGTTTTGTGAATGAGCAATGAGCAACGAGCAACCACAGCGGCTACAATTGTATTTTCGTTTTGAATTTTGTAAACAATTGGATCATAATATATTTTATATTTATTTTTCGGTTTAACGAAATGGACTCACCTTCTTGATTGATGTCCCAAATGACTATGTCGACTCCCAATTTGGATAAACGTAATGCTAATAGACGGCCAAGTCCACCGCCTCCTCCAGTAACTAGAGCCAATTCACCTTTGATTACTTGTTCGGGAAAGCCGAACACTTTGTAGAATAAATCCTAAAATTATTTCGAAAACAGATCATTAGACTCCAAATAAATATGGGCGACGGACAATAGGAAAATCTTCTTTGAACTAACTAAATGGGCAACCTTCGAGATGATTCGAAGTGATCATTATTTAAAATGGACCTTTGATCAAGACCAATGCTGATTATGCATAAAAGATGGTTTTCGAGTTTTGTGTGTTTACAAATATTTTAACATATTCAAAAGGTCATTTAATTGATTATATTTTGATTCAAATGCTACAAAAATTCAACAATTTCATTGGTTTATTCAACTTGAAAAAATTTTAGCTTAATTTGGTCCGAAACTTAATTTGAACAAAATACTTTGAATATTATGGAATTTTGCACCATTTTCGATTTGCTATAGAAAAAACTAATCGCAAACATACAAAATATGGAAACTCATCGATGTATCAATGAAAACGGCTATTGGCTATTTTGGGCGCCTTCATCACTTTACAATTTACCATTTAAAAATAGGTAAATGATGAGATAAACTAAGAATGGCATTGAAATTTTAGTTATCGCAAGCATTCCTCACCATTTTTTATGATCTAGTGATGGCTCTCTTGGACCACTCCATTCATCAAACATCGAGCAGACTCATTCACATATATATATATGGAGTGCCGCCAAGTGTTTTTCTTAAATATATTCTTCGACATATTAAAATCAAATTTAAACAACAAACATCACAGCAGAATTTGTACAAATATTTCGCTTCACTTTGGATCAGAATAGCGGACGGTATCAGTCGAATTCCAATAAATATGTTCAAATATTGGTTCAGCGATCAATCTGTTTGTGTTCGTGTTTGTGTGTGTGTGTGTGTGTGTGGGTGGGAGAGAATATTTGTCGACTGACGCACAGAATAAATTACAAGCAATATTCAATGGGCACGGGTATAGGTAATGGGTCCAAGTCCGATCTGGATACAATATTTGGACGATACAGTCTTATTATTATAGTTTAGTGTTAAACTGGTAAATAAATGGTCAAACTAAAAGACAGACAGAACATCTGACGTCGACATTTTTTTTCTCCTGCTCTTGGAAAATTTCGATTGCTTACAGTGAATTGCCTTTTGGTTGTGCTTCAATTTTGAATGAAGTGTCTACTGTCTACCCAAGCTGTTGGCTTTCCATATAGGAAAAATGTACTCAAGTTCGTGGCTCGTGTTGAATATTTCAAATAGAAAATTGTTCGACGAACGACGACCAATGTAAGTACCAATCGGTAATATGTTTTCGAGGAGTTAGTTCGAAACAGTCTATTTGTGAATCGTTTGGCATCGTTATTACATTATTTTTTGGCCGACAGATTCCAATGAACCTTCCCCCACCTATGAATATTTGAACGTTGAGCACATATTATCATTATTATTATTTCATGCTATTTTATGTTTGATCTGTTCGGTTAAGAGGTGACAGTACCTGAACTTTTTGTACCCGAAATCCCCGACAAACGTATTGTAACATTTTGAAGGAAAATTGTGAAACGGAAAATTTGACATAATGTTGTTATCATACAAGATTGTGAGACACAAGGCGGATGCTGAATATTCAAACCAAGACTGTTATCATAGCGTAGAATCATTTTTCATCCGTTTTCATAGTACATATGTTAATATGTACAATGTATATATAGATTGATAGACTTGGTCACCTAAATAAATGTTTTTGCTCAGGCGGAACGGAACAAATCACTTAAATGACAACAAAAGGCAAACAACAGAACCAGAAACCTATCACCAAACTTGTTCACATTGAGCTAATGTGGTTTTATACAGTTCGGAAGCATCAGCCATTCCAAAAAAAAAACACACACACACACACATAGATAATGATCCTGTGCCGTAAATTTCAGTAAGGCAGTGGTTCGAATAAAATAAATCTTACGTGCAAAATATACATATAATCAAAACAAATAATGATGATGACGTCGAATCATTTTGACTGAGATCACTTATCGAATTTAGGTTTTTGGGTGAAATTCATAACAAAGATCATTTTGTTTTGAAACTTACTTGAAGAATGTATCCAATGGAAATGGCTAAGAATACAATTACATCGTACATGGTTTGTATGATTGAAATAAAAATATTATCTTTGGCAGGTGCTGTTGGCGTTTGTGATCCTTCAGCCAATGCTGACGGGATTTTTCCATTGCTGCCAACAATGTTATTATGGTGTCCAACTTCAGCAGTCATTTTTATCACAAAATTTATTTTATTTCTCCTTAAAAAAAGATAAACGCCGATTTAATGAAATTATTTTCAAAGGTAACGCGATGAACGCAGTTCAAGATTTTAATCAATTATTTTCAATTTATGTTTCACTTTTAATAAAATTAATCATTTATTATGCCATCTGAGCATATAACACGTTTTTTCTTAAAATTTCCGTTTCAGATTCGTCATCAATTCAATGATGGAATACTGTGGCTATTAAACGAATCACAATTAGTTTATATCATTGATCATAGAAAATTCGCGAACGGAGAAATAAATTCACAGAAACCACAAAGCACACTATTCAATTCACTATTCCACAAACTCTCTTGTCCCACGAGCTCATTTATTTCAAAGCACATATGCCCCGATGGTGTTCAGCTGCAAAATGACTTAATTCGTTTGGATTTTTAATCGTTGTTTTCTTTCTTCTTCTTCTTCTTCTTCTCCTTCTTCTTCTTCTTCTATTTCTTTTGCAATTGAATTATATGTCGATATCTCTATCGTGCACAAGAGTTGATTATGCCGTTTTTAACGACCACCGTTGCTGTATTGGGCTTTATATGGCGTTATGCAATTCTAAATATAGAGATAAAAGGAAACGATAGAAATAAATGCAGAAAAAAAAATTATCAAATTATTGTTTTATTATTACAAAAGAAAACAATTGACATTAAGCATGAAACATGGGCCACAGAAGATGTGGTATGTGACATAGCACATGGACCCGAACAAATGATTTTTTTAAATGAAAATTCCGATCGAAATAACAAAATGAAAGAGCCTGTCACACAAAGACTTTCATTCAGGAAATAAAATAACATGAAAATTCAGCCGATCCGATCGGAGCCGAACTAAGAAGAAGCAGTCAAAAGTATACCGTATGCAAATAGACAATCATTTTACTCTTATCGTTCGTGAATTTCACTTATGAACTTTGCGGTTGAAAATAATTATATTTTTGTTTCTGACTTGCTTCGTTGAATTTTGTATTATTATTTTTTTCGGTCGACGTTGTCGATGTTATCATTGTTGTTGTTGAATCTCGCAAGAAAGCGAGAGAGAAAAAACAAAACTCAAAAAATTTGAAAGCAGTTTCATTGGAAATTGCAAGTTAACGAAATATACAATATAATATAGTATAAAAATCGGAAGCACTTCACAAGCAATAATAATTGCAAACAATACGAGATTTATTTTTTTTTTCTGTCTCCTCATTAAGTTTCACTTTTAATATTCACGCAAATCCTATCTTTACTCAATGTTCGCGGTGTGTTTTGTTTTATTTTGCTATAAATTTTACAGTTTTCGGTTTTTTTGGTCTGGTCACCCTATACAAAAGGCGAGCAAAAAATACTTCAGTTTTTTCTCATTTTTATGGTTTCTCTCGGTTTGGTCAGTTTTATTTCTTCTTCTTCTTCTTCTTCTTCTTCTTTTGTTACTTGTCACAGCGCCTTCTCCAACGCTACTCAATTTATTTTAAATGTAATTGATGCGGCAATTGCGGCAATGCGGTCATTTTAACGATTTCAAACTTTACCACATCGTGCAATATATTTGTATAATATACGACAAAATTTATTATAAGACGATGCGGTTGGTTGGTGGTGGTCTACAATTACTAATTTTCGCATTTGAAAATTGAAATTTTCCGATTGTCACAATGGTTTTGTTTCATATAACCGAATGCGGAAAAACTCGTGAACATAAAACGCGCATGATAGACCTACACGAACTGTCGGATCAAACCAATCTACCATTGGAACGAAATTCTTCTAACAAAATTTCCAAAACAATAATAATTTCCCAACTGAAAGAAAACGTTAAGTTTGAGCAATAAATAATTTCGATTTCTTTTTTCTTTGGTTCCGAAACTTTATGAATAATATTTCAACTTAAATTGCTGGTGTTTTCCCCCATTTTTTTGCGATAATTCGCTGTGCCAAACTGATAAAATAACACGCGAAATCTAATGCGAAATAATATTTAACGTACAATGTTGTCGGATGCGGTTCAAAGAATTCGATTTTCAACTTTTTAAGTACTTGTAATGTTTTTATATTTTTTACGTTTTTTTTTTTCATTTCGTTTGCCTCATTCATTGAGTTGGGTGCGGAATTTTTCAACAACTATTCATTTTTAACGACTGTTCATTTTGCGATCTGCTTGGAATTTGAAATATGACTTCTGTCTTTTTTATTAAATATTGTCATCGAAATTGAAATTAATTGTAATCCAAAATCTTTGATCAACGGTTTACATACAAACTCGTATATTTTTATAGCCGCTATTTCGATTGTATTCGTTTACAAATGGTGAAGCGCAAAACACAAAACCACCGAGGAAACAATTAAAACATGATTGTGTAATGCAACAATCATTGCTATTAAATTATAGTACGAGGCCAGAGATCTATCAATCAGATTCGCTTTTATGTTTGCTTCTTTCTGTTCGCCATTCACTTAATCGCATAATACCGATTTAGAGAATCAGTACAAACTTCAAACATTAATAAACTATTTTATCTATTCAATTATTTCTTTTCATTTTTATTTGATGATGAATATGATGATGATGATGATGATGATGATTCAATGGAGGGAAAATCGTTCGCCCGAACCTTAAAAAATCGATGCAAACTATACGAACGAAATATCAAAGACAAAACTTCAACTTTTGTTGAAATGAACAATCGATTTTTATGCAAAAAGATGAGAAGAGCAAACACTAAACCGTGTACGTTTCGGTCGAAACGAATGCTATGACTAAATGCCTTGAGCATTGAGCACGTTGGATCGACAGCGAACACTGTGTTTATTCATTCGCAAGAAACACTTTTTCACGATTTTTAGCTGTGTATGACACCACATTGATGGCCATTGTATGCGTTGTGCTCTTTTCTTCTTCTCCGTAATATCTCTATAGTATTTTGTCTTACTTTGTTGGCTTACGTTCCCTTTTATTTTTTCGTTCGCTCTCTCTCTCTCTCTTTCACAAATTTTTTCTTTCTTAACATATTGTTTATATTTCGCATGTTCATCATCGGGCTGTTTGCTCGACTTTGTGACCACCATTGGATATCATTTATTTTCTTTGATTTGAATCAAATGCGCAAATGTTTTGGATATAATACATTGCTCATGGTTCAGGTTTTCTGTCGCTTGTTTGCTGGTAGCCTAAAATAATGAACGGACTAAACATTTCCTATACATGTGACTCAAGACCTAAGGTTATTGTAAGAGCAGGATGCATTTTATCATGTTGCATTTAAATTATGATAATTAATGTGCAAATACATAATAATCAAGCGTTCAAAGTTCCCAGTCCTTATTTTCCATTCCCCTCTCATCAACTCTGATTCTTCAATACAAATATCTTATTTTATGATTATTATTATTATTTTTTTTTGTTACGGTGTAGTTTTCGGTCTTTAGTCTTCGGTCTCTGTAATATACACTGGTATTTTTTTATTTTTATTTTTTCAGAAAATTTTTATTCACACAATTTATGGCAGTTGAATGAATTTTGTGGCAAAAGCGGTTCATATCATCACTTTTGAACGCTATAGTATCAACGTGTTCCGTATTTCTAAGAGTTGTTACAAGGTGAATATATGGATTGTAAAATATGAAATGAAAAATTTAAAATGAAAATGTCATTCATTTGTCGAGATTTAAAATATGACTTTTATTCTTTTCTAATTTCAGTTTTGAATAAACTATGATGAAGATGAGCAGACGAAATGATTATTTTTCATGAATTGAACAAGAATTTCTTAAACACAGGATAATTAAACCGCAAGTGAACCACTTATTCATTCCGTTGTCGTTTACGATTGATGTTTGTCTGCAAACATAGTTCGACGAACTGTCAATAAATCTAATTAGAGCGCATGCCCTCGGAATACCACTGGAAATTTGACTGAAGTTTACATTAACAACGATGACTCTTGTTCAAATTACCATGATTATACAGTTCTAAAAGATCGTTAATAGTTTATTTACCGCGCATTCAGACCAAAGCCCCAAAAATGTAAATGGATTACATCAAAAATACTGTATTTTTTTTTTTTTTTTTGATAAACTTTAAGTTCTTACCATTTTCAGTTTACAAGAATTTTTGGCGTACGTGATCAATGCCTTGAATCCTGTTGAGTCATACACAAATGAAATGTGGTCGAGAATAAACGACTGATATCGTTGTCATCTTAACCAACGCAACATTTTTGAACCCGTTTTTGGGAAGTAATCAAATGTTTGGATAAGAATAAGGAATAATAAAATGTCGGAGGATTTGATTCAGAATTCATTCACTTGTCGGCCAGGCTAGACCTGCAATTCAAGTCTTGATCTGACCAAATCCAATTAACACACAAATACGTGTACAACAATTTAATTTTTTGATCTTTGATTTTCGATTCTTTAATTTGTTAAACGTAATGAAAATGCTTGAACATTATCATGGACCTTTGACAAGATACTTGATGTTTCAAATTGCATATGTTTGCATAGTATTCGAAAATTCTAAGAACTCATCAGTCTTATAAAACACGATTATTCCGGTTCACTCGTTTCATGATACATGCGCGTGTAAGAAAGACGGAGAACTTCAGGCTATAGCGATCATACAATTTTGTCATCAATTTTTGATTCAGCACCGAATCAAAATGAGCAACACTAATTTAATGTCAAAAAACCAGTATTCTGTAATGAAACTACAGTAAAGTCTCTATAAAAGGACCGCTCTCTAAAAGGACCATTTCTCATTTGTGAACCAATATGCCAGCAACCAAAATGGTCCTCTTAGAGTAAACTTTACTGTATATTCTTTTACACGTCGCCTAGTAAACTTTACTTCGGACCAAAGCAGCTACCGCATCATATTCTCACACATGCTTGTCTTATTTGGGAAAAGAGTAGGTGAAAACCGCTTATTATTATTGTCATTCAAAGAATTGATTTAAATCAATCTGATATGTAACTGACATTTAAACAAGGCATCCTATCGAATTCAAAAATATGCACCACAGATCGTATCAAACTTAGAGTGTTATCGAAAACTCGTCGTTTCCAATCGATCCGAATTAAAACAAGTA
>GL501428.1:106730-141757 GCA_000149185.1 Mayetiola destructor
GTACAAAATACAAAACATACAATGACAACAATCTGATGTCGGTCTATGTTTTTGCTGTTTCACTTTCTTCGCAGACAGATCTTTTTCATTGACTTTCACTCTCGTTCAATATTTTGCATTTTACACGCCGCACACCGCGACAACAATGTACAATTTTTTCTACATACATTTCTGTAAATTGGCTTCATTTAGAGTGCGAATTATTCAGCGGCAGACATATGCGGCTCTTTAATTCAACATTCAATGTATAGTATATGATTCATTTAAAAACTTGACTGTTTTTGTTGTTGTTGTTTTTGGAATTTGCATTTTAATTAACTGGAAAAGGAGATTTTATCTGTTGTGGGGATTTGAAGAGACTTCGTTATTTAAGGATATTATGATGCACATGTGAAGATATTTTTATTCTTTGGTTTTCTTAGCAAAAAAAAGGCCAATTTGCGTGCGTGTTCGTGCGAAAAAAAAATCCAAATTATCTGAAACACCATAATTCGAAATTACTATAGTTTCAAATGTTAGGTCGATTTATGGAAAATGGCCGATTATTCCAATATTGGAAGGTAAAGGTCAGAGAGAGACAACAGTTTTGTCACAATTTTGACATTTCTAAAACAGCAAAACTGTCATTTCCAGCATTCATGATATGCATAATGTATAAATAATTCACAACATATTCGAACTGTCAGCAAGCGATGCAATTTTTATTTCGACAAAACAAAGTCAGATAACCATTAAGAGGTTATTAGTCTCTGAAACATTTTCCGTAATCGATCGGCGATAGTGGATCCAGTCAAGGAATCTTACGATGGCAGAATGTTTGCAAATATCCCAAAATCGGAAAGACGACTCAAATAGTGACACGGAAGATGACGACTATGAAGAATTCTGCAAAAATTTTACTTACTCGGTAAGTGTACACCTGTTTTTTTTTCCTGTCAAAATACCGTTTTTCAATTCCAAATAAAATGCATAATTGTAGCAAACGACGACATGTTGCGTATGTAATGGATACTATTCGCCGAGTTTTGGTGAGCCGCTATGTAATGTATGCCATGCCTTTCTTGTACCCGTCGAGGTAGTTGAAGGAAAACGTTCAACCGATCTATCAGATAATGATGAAGACTCTGGAAATGATGAACCGCCATACAGAGAATTGATTGCCCCAATTGAACAAGGCTTACGACCGATTGTTGTTGTGCGTACACCATCTCCGCAACGAGACGAAGATATTGAAGAAATTCCTGTCGTAAATGAACAAATTGAACCGGTTGCATCAGCATCAGCATCAAAAACCAATGACCGTATCGCTATGTATGAAAATGCATTTTTGAGTGTTCGGCCCGAGCCAGAGCCACCACGTAACCTAAGACAGTATTTAAGTGCATTGACTGAAATGCATGAGCCAATGTCAAACAATCATGTTAACATTCAACATGAAACTCGTCAAGTGAATAACAAAACTGCCAAAGAGACAGTTACTCTGAGCACCACGAATGGAAAACTTGGCGACACAATATCGGAATTGCCGGTTGAAGTAATACTTGTGATATTTTCATATTTGGATGATATTTCGTTGTGTAATTCGTCTGAAGTTTGTAAACAATGGAAAAATATCGTTGAAACTCATACGCCACAATCGTTATGGGAACGATACACAAAAACACGATGGCCATTGTATCATCAAATTACAAGAGCTAATAATTGGTTTAAAGTAAATTTTATGAGATGTTTTTTAGTTTTTAGTAGCTTCTAAAGAAATTACCCTTTTTCTCTATTCAAGATTTATTCGTCAATGATGTCATCGTGCTTTTGTCGTACCTGCGTTATACAAATGACATTGAGAACACCAAATCAACGGGAAAATCGATTTCGGGCAACAAGATTGCGCGGTGATGTTCGAACATTGACAGTTGATGCAACAGAAGGTATTGAAGCAGTTCCACTGGATGATCAATTGACACGTTGGCAAGCATCGATTCTCGGGCCATCTGGATCTCCTTACGAAGGTGGAAAGTTCTTTTTGCACATCCAAATTCCATACAAGTAATGAATTGATAATATAAAAGCAAAAATAATAAATAAATTTCAATTCGATAATTATAATTAATCGGTTTTTTCAGCTATCCAATGAATCCACCGGTTGTACGATTTTTAACGAAAATAATTCATCCGAATGTTTCCCGTCATGGTGATGTTGGTATTGATATAATACAACATAATTGGTCACTCGTTCTAACCATATCAAAGCTTCTGTTATCTGTTCAAAGTTTATTAACAGATCCATTCACCGAGGTAAAATTTATTTGGTATTTCGGAATCAATATATTCGTCGGAGTTTTTTTCGTAGTTTATTGCAAGCGTAGTTTATTCATTTAATTTATTCACAGGTTTGCATGGAACCAGTTTTGGGACAACTTTATGATCAAGATCGACCAAGATTTGAGGCATTAGCTCGCAGCTGGACTTGGAAATACTCAATGTTCGAAGTGATTCCATGAACTATGAACAGCTGCAAATATTAGACAAAGTCAATAATATTTAATACATTTTTCATATTTTCAATTCATATTTTTTGTTATTGCAGCCCTTCTCCCTACAAATTATTATTTTATTTCTACAAAAATTGGACTTTTTCATTATATTGTATTGTATAAACTATTTTAATCAATTAAAAGGCATGAAAAGCTTGAATTCTTTCAGTTCATATTTTTGTGTTGTTGCCTGTTTACAGGCAAAATACATGTGAACAGAACCTTATGTGCTGGATGTCATTGTCCCAAATACAAACACTTTGACATTTAGCATCTTGTCAGACGAGACTTTTTTCCTTATCGGGATACACGAAAGTGAGCTTGTTTTTGGTTGATTTTCATAAATTCAAGTGCATGTCTTTATGAATTAAAACATTAAAATGGGTCAAGGTAACAGCCAGTTCACAGATGAAGAGCTACAAGACTATGAAGACCTAACCTTTTTTACGAAAAAGGAAATTTTACTGTAAATACAAAACAAACTAAAATACAAAATATCTTGAGATTTTTCACAATGAGTTCTCTTTGTTTTAGCGCTCACAAGAAATTTAAACAATTGGCACCTGAAAAAGTTGGCCACAACAAAAACGCGAGACTATCGATGGCCAAAGTATTACAATATCCAGAACTTCGAGTAAATCCCTTTGGAGATCGGATTTGCAAAGTGTTCAGTTCAAGTAATGATGGCGACTGTTCATTTGAAGATTTCCTTGATATGATGTCAGTATTCAGTGATGCAGCCCCAAGATCCGTCAAAGCCGAACACGCATTCCGAATATTCGGTATTTAATTTACAAATAATGATGTACACAGCAATTTGAGTGAAACTGAATTTATTGTAAATTTGTTTGCTTCAGATTTTGATGGCGATGATATGCTGGGCATTAGCGATTTGAAACAAGTGATTGAACGTTTGATTGGCGATCAAAATCATTTAACGGAAAATGACATGAAACAGTTAATCCAAAATATCCTCAGCGAAGCTGACTTGGACGACGATCATGCATTATCTTTCCCCGAATTCGAACACATTATTGACAAGTCTTCCGATTTTATTAATTCCTTCCGCATTCGTTTGTAATAATGAACGACAATAACACTGCTCACTGCCCATCAAGAAGACTTGAAGAAGATTGCACGTTTCACGTCAGAGCTTCAGGGAGCCATCCCGCGCCATTCGAAACCAATTGGCCTTTTGATTATGTTTCAATCGGTATTATTACTGTAGTTTTTTTAGCTGGCATCGACGCCTAATCGTATTTATATTCAACAGTTTAGTCGTATTTAAAAAAAAAGCCATAAAATAATAATAAAATAGTTGAAGATCGAACTTGATTGCCTATTTTCATTTCATTTTCATTCCATTTCCATAATTATCATATTTTTATATGACATTTTGGGACAAAACCCTTTATATGTCAAACAGTTTAACTGATACTTTGACAGCGAGCAGATACATTTAGTTTTATTGAATCAGTTGATTGTTAAAGAGAATCGTAATGTCTGAATGTGAAGAAAGTGAGACTTCGGGAATTGTTGAATCTATCCGGGACTCGGTTCGTAAGGATATTCATGAAGCCCGTTCAAAGCATCGCCACGATGAAATCGATGGCTTGCGTGTAGCACCGAACGAATTGTCGGATTATTCGATTAATTTGCAGTCGTTTGACAAAGATGACGTTTTGAATATTGTGAAAACAATCAAGAAAAATAAGCGTGCAACAATGGCGGAGTTGTTGAAACTAAGCCACGCATTCTTGCAAAACAGCGATAATATTCAGGCTTTCTTGAACACAACTGGTGCTATGAACGTTCTCGTCAAGGAACTTACAGGTTAGATAAAGCGATTAGGCCTCTCGGCATTCGATTGATTTCAATTTATTTCATCAGGTTCGGACAGTGAGAAACAAGTTTTAGCAGTGGAATGTCTTTGCAATTTGTCTTTGGGTTCAGAAGTTCTTTGTGAAAAGGTCGTTCTTCAATCCGGCACTTATTTACACACATTCATGCAGAGCTCGAATGAGTCACTCCAGGTATTCCGTGCATAAAGGCCAATAGCAAATTGAATTATGAATCCAATTTTGAGCTGTTATTTTTGTTATAGCGAACATCGTTGTGGTGTCTAACGAATTTGATTGCCGCCGGTGAGAGGCCATTAGCATTATTGTTGAATCAAGAGCTCGTAACTGGTTTGATAAACTTGAATGAAAACACACACAGTGAATCGATCAAAAAGGAATCATATGCAGCGATTGAACTTTTAAATGAACATTGTAAACTATCGATGTTTCGGTCATCAGATATGGAAAAAGTATCACAGTGGATTCTACAACAAGATGCACCTCTTGACCCTGAATCGACACCCATTATTTATAGATTTTTGGATAAATTAGAGTTCAAAAGCAACGATTCTCATGCAACTCAGAAACTTCTCACAAATTGCTTTGAAACGCTTGTTTTATTGAGTGAAGGTTCCGAGAGTGATTCGCGACACATTATTTCATTAATTCGAATTTGTTCAAACATAATTGCGACGGAAAAATCTTTGGGTGATTTTATTGTCAGGAACTGGTTCCTTTTACGTGAAAAATCAATATCAACGTTTTTCGAATCCATCATTCGAATTGTGAAGGGAAAGGAAAATTTATCGGCGAATGAAGTTTATTGGTTCATCAATAACATCATATCAGCACCATTGAGCGATGACACATCCAAATTCATTAATTTAGATGTATTGATCGCAGACATTGAACTAAATATTTGATTAAAATTTATTTAAGATCTTTGAGACAACAATAAATTTAGTTTTGTATTCTAAAATCTTCATTTTTCGATTATATAACATATTTAGCACCGCCTTTGATCCTCAAAGCGACTGTTCTCAGCGTCAACGAATTTAATATCGGATCACACTTAAATCAATTTGCTTTCAATATATAATGATTTATTCGATAACAACAACACCAATTTTTCGATGCCGATTCAATGATCTACAATCAAAATCACAATCAATTGGGGAATTCGGTGTGTTGGTGCAACGTTGCTGATTGGACTCAAAAATATCAATATGTATATTGACATTGCAAGAAAAATATTCTCTAAAAATGCTCACGACTAAATTCACATCCGTTTCCAACTTCATTCGTCTTCAAATTGAATTTAATTGCACACAAATACACACGCAAATGAATTTTTCTGCAAAAATCATACGATGATTTACGATGTAAAACATATATACCTGTAGACAAATGATAGAAAGCAGAGCAAGAAAAGAGCATTGCAAATCAGATGTCGTTCAACACTTAATATAAAAGCACACTTCGAATGCCAGCTTAAAACATAACCATCAATCAAAGAAAAAAATTATTCATGTGAAAAATTGTGTTCGTTTATTATTTGTTTGATAATTGAAAATTTGGTTTTTCATCTACGTTTAAATATTTCTTTTTATTTGTAATTTCGCTGTTAATCGTCAAGCGATTGCCAAATTTTGTAGAAAAATTTCATTTTTTCCTTTCGATTATTATTATTTTTCGAATGGTGTAAACGACGTCATACAGTTGAATATTATGAAAGAATAAATTGCATTCGAATCGCAACGCTTAGTCTATTTCATTTCATAGGTAAGTTGAAGAATACTCATTTTATTTCCAATTTCGAGATTATTCTTCGATTGGGTTGAAAATTCCGAGAAAAAAAAAACCCTCTCAATTCCATTTGTCGATGATGAGTTGGCATCACAACGGTAAATTGACTGAAGCAATTTTTTTCTGTGCGCCATTTTCTTTTGCAGATATATTTTTCCTATTTCTTTGCATCTTTGTTCGTATTGTAAAGAAAGCAAACGGCTACGCCATTCTAAATGAATAACATAAAGTTTAATTGTTACAATAAATCGTCACAACAATTTGCGTTCTCTGAATCATTAAATGGTTCGCAGCATTCGCGTTATATTAAAAATACAGTGATGCCGATACCGATTCAAACGCAACAGCAACAACAGCAACAACAACAGCACCAACAATCACAATTTCCGAAAAAGGGAAATCAATTCGTGGGTCCAGCCGAAAATTTCTATTACAATAATGGAAATCAAATGATGGGCGGTTGTGGTGTTGGTAATGTTGGCGTTGCACAATTTCATCAGCAACAAATCCAAATGAATAATAATAATTCAATGGGTTCAAATTTTGGTAATTTTGGTCGGCAACGTTTTGCACCATATTTTAATAAACGTTCTTATGCGCATGCATTAATGCAAACGGCAAATCAACAACGTTATTTTGGTTATATGAATCAGACACAGCAACAAACATTGTCAACCATATCCGCATCGAATTTAGTTAATTTAACAAATGATTCGAATTCAGTGAATTCATCACCGGCCGATAACACATACAGTGGCCAAACACCGACCGGTAACGATTTCAGCGGCTTAAATGTATTGACACGAACACCAATAAATACAAAATCAAATACGTCCAACATCGACAATTCAAACAATCAAACACCGAATGCATCGGTCACATTGCAAATCAGTAATTTGGACACGACAATCGAAGAAAATGAGCTAAAACAACATTTGATAAATCGATTGAAACCAATTACAAATGTTCTTTCAATTTATTTCGAAAGTCTTTCGGTTGCGAAAATAAAATTACCATCCGATCATCAAGCTCGGCAAGTGATTGCATTTTTACATCGCAAAAAAATTGGACATAAACGCATAACGGTTTCCTACACCCGTGAATCATCTACTTTGGATTCGTCAACGTTACGCTGTCAAGTAGCCGGTCTGTTGAAGGTAAGTAGTGCTATGCAGAACCACTTTTAATTTTGGGCGTTGAATTGAATTGCGGTGTATTTTCTCACATTTTAAAAAATATTTTTACTTTTTTTTTTTCTTCTCAAAGGATATTCCAAACTACAAATTGTCAATGTATAAGTTCCGTGAATTGTTTCAATCTCGTTTTAAGACATCAATTAGTGTCATTGATTTGCATGAAATGAAAGACATTTGCACCATTGTTGGAAATAAAAATGAAGAATTTATTACATTACGTTCGGAATTGATTGCTTCGATTGAAAATAGTGAATTAATGGAATGTTTTCAGCACAGCGTACCATATTGTACAATGCATTTTGTGAAATCGCATCGTGGTTGGGCCGAACAAGAGATTGATCCATTGCCAAATGTTCAAATGACCATTTCTCAAGTTCGTGATATGATGTATGCATTGTTAAATAATCACAAAGGTGTTATTCCGATAGCAAGTGTTGTGCATTGCATTCAGGCCGATTTGAATGTTTCATTAGAACGAAATGAAAGCGGCGTCAATTTTGAACATTTGATAAGTTGCGTTCAAGGTATTCAAATTGCATCGAATAAATTTAGCATCAAAGTTTTGAGCTGGTCTAATGGAGCTGAAAGTTCACCAAATAAAGATGTGTTCAACGATGATCTTTCAATGAATCGTTATTCCAAATATGGAAATATACCGGATTCTTTTGCCCAAGTTTCACGAGAAATTATCGAATTAATTAAATTGTCACCGAAGGCCACATTGAAATTTTCTCGATTTATTCCCGCTTATCATAATCATTTCGGAAAACAATGTCGTGTTGCCGACTATGGTTACACCAAACTCATCGATTTATTCGAAGCATTATCATCGGTGGTTCAAGTGATGGGCGAAGGTGAAAATCGTCAAATCACTTTGACACACAAAATTCAAATGCAACGTTTTAAAACCGATTTGTTGCGTATTTTACGCGCTCAATCGGCCAAATCAATTTTGTTATCACATATGCCAATGGTTTTTGAACAAGTCCAAGGTAAAAAGTTCAATATTACCGATTATGGAGTTTGTGATATCAACGATATACTTGATTCTTTGGTCAATACAAATGTTGTTGTGGTCAATTCCATTCCACACATGATGGATACCATGATTTCCATACCGAAACGTAAACAATCCATGGGTGAGATCGAAAAGACATCCAACTTTGCTGCTGAAGCTGTTGAATTATTTAAACATTCATCTCAATACACGATCCTGTTCGAAAAGTTTGCATGTTCCTATCATTATCATTTTGGATATCAGTGCCGGCTATCCGATTATGGATTCATGAAGCTGGCTGATTTGATGGAAGCCATTTCGGGCATTGTTGAGGTTCATTTTTTACCATTTATTTTATCAGCTTTTCTTTCAAATATTTTCTTCAAAATCGTTTCGTTTCAATTTATAGATGGAATTTTCGAATGAAGAAGATCGTAAAATATTCCTCTCGCCCAAAACCGCTCAACGAATCTTTTCCGAGCAATTAAAGTCCCTCATTGAGTCGTTTTCGGGTTCTAGTGATTCGATGATGAATTTACATGAAGTTTTGATCTTTCATAAGAAGCAATATGGTTATCAAATAACACCACAAACATTGGGTTTCGATGATATGTTGACAAGCATCAAGTCGTTACCTTATGTTGAAGTAAGTATTATTTGTTTTGTTCGCCCTTTGCATTTGATATGAACAATTCTCGATTTTCAATATTAGGTTGTTACATTGAATGGTTTCATAAATATCCAGTGCCATCACGACGATCAGACATTCCGTCAAAAATGTTATGCAGCTTGTCGTCTTCTACTTGATGTTGATCAACAAATCTTACCATTGTCCAATTTCGTTCAAATGTTTGCAAATAAATATAGCGAAACATTGTCTGATCGCTTGATTAAAACAATGAAGCATGTCATCGAGGTCAGTTTGTCATTGCTATGAATAATTAAATGAATATTTTCATCAGATAAATTGATGGACGTGAACTCATTCCAGATCCAGTATGCCAATGACATAAAATGTGTTACAATCACCAAAATGATGCGTTTTATTATACACATCATCAACATTCTAGAACCGCGTGGCGTTGTTAAGATCCAAGATTTAACAAATTTGTTGAAGGTTTCACTTAAAGCATGTTTTCCATTTGGTGAATATTTTTGCGTGAATTTACTGGAATTGAAAAAACTTCTTGAGTTTTTCATTGGGTTTTTTTCTTTCTTCTTCTCTATAGGTTATCCAAATTTGACAACATTCATTCAAGCATTTCCTGATATTTTCGTTTACACACCATCCAAAACAAATGCATTCCGTGGTGATGTTAAGGTCAATGGTCAATGCATCCGTAAGTTTTCATGTGGTAATCATTTCAGTTGTCTAGCCTTCAATCTAGCCTTTTGTTTATTTCTTATATTTCTCAACTCAATCCAGTCACAAAAGAAGGCTATGCAAATTATATCAAGTTCACTATCGATAACAACAACAACCATAATGATAACAATAACGAAACTGATGCAATAAACTACAATAAAAAAATATCGGTTAGTGATGTTTCAAGCGATGGTTATATGTCAATGTCGGCCTGTAGCAGCGAAATGGCTGGTGCAGCATCATTGGCATTCCAAGCCACAATGCAATCATCATCGTTCGCATCTTCTGGTGGTGCATATGTTGGATCATTAGAATTGAATGCTCAACCGGTATATGAAAATGTCAATACATTTCCAGCAGAGAATAGCGGTTCCAGTGAAGTTGATGCTCGTTATGCGATGCATTCAACTAAAATTTCAACCAACGAATCATTTGAATCGTTTGAAACAGTCACTCAAAAGAGCTTCGAAATGAACTTGAATAACATGTCGAACGGTGATGATAAGGAGAATTCGGTATTTATTGATAGTAAGTATCCGTTGGCTCTACATATTCCACAGGCGTCTCAAGATACTTGTTCACAAACATTTTTTCCCAACTTGAATTCCGTTTTTCCGTTTATAAAAGATTCTAAGGTCGATACAGATAAACATTTGTCATCATTTTGTTATCGGGATAATAACATGTATGCTAATGTTAACACCGACCTCAATCGTTCATTTAATGGAAAAGATTTGAATTCCAATCGTAAACGTGCATTTTGTAGTGCACCCAAGCCAGACACACCACCAGTGAGTATTTCTTTCGAACACAAACATCATTTGAAAATATAACAGCAATTACCATTCAGTTTACTCCATCACAGACTGCACCGTATTGGCATAATCCCATCTGGGGTGGCGAAAATAATATTTCACCGCCTATGAATGTAAGCAAAACACGTAATTGCGATTACATTTAAAAAAAAAATTTTTTTTAAATCGATTTTGTTTTTATTTTGCAGATAAGCTTGGATCTTCCCGATTTGAAAGTATGCAATATGTTGCCAAAATTGAGCACACCACAGGTCATGGCTGCCATCGCTAAAAAGGGTCGCTTCATATTCGAAGAATCAGAGGACGCCAAATAGTTTTCTCTTTTCATTCAAAAATCAATGTTGTTCCTTTCCGCTAAATTATTATAAAGGTTGAAAACAATTTTGTAAAGAGATTTAACTTGAATTAGTGTAAGAAAGGGATAATTTGATAAATTATTCAAATAGGTAATGTATTTTTTTTCAATTTAATTCAAAATTAAATTACTCCATTTTTATTAAAAGTTTACATTCTTGCAAGAAAAAAAAGCATTTGGTTTTCTTTGTTTATTATTATTATTATTTCATGGATGGTAACATGGGCAGATGAGGTGATTCCAAATCTAGACTTATCCAGATGGGAATCTTTTCTTCAATAACGGTGCCATAATTCGTAGGACTTCTTTCCCTAAATTCAGAAAATAAACGAACGCCTGGAATGTGTTTCGCAACGAAAAGTTTCGATTTATTCATTTGTAATCAACATCAAAAAAATTCTCATTAAACATTGGTTCGCTGAATGTTGTCTCAATCGGAATTTTTATCAAATAAAATATCTCAAATATTCAATTACAAATTGCAAAGCCTTATCAAAAATATATTATATGTTGCTTTTAGCACTAAAAAGCTGGCATGAACCATTGTACTACCTTGAATAAATTATTATTTATTTATTTATTTATTTATTATTATTAAAAAAGAAAGAAAGAACCAGTTTAATCTCATAAAAATTTCTCAATTTAAATTATTAATGAGTAAAAATATGCGAAAATTAACTTGATTTGATTTGCGTTTAAGAATTTAGACAGAGTGCAACACTATTCTCACACACAGTGATCGCCAATAGCGTTTTTGACTATAGTCGATAATGTTGATAACAGTTTTAGGCAAATTCGCCTTATTTGTGTAGAAATCGCGGAAATATCTTGGGTTTTATGCATTTTAAACGATCAGATAGCTTCAACAAAATTTGAATTAATATGTTTTTATTATATTTCATTTATTTTCTTAAACAATGCGGATAGTATACACTGTGCACTATGTATTGTGTACTGTATACTGACCACAACAAAGTTTAATCAAATTCCAATTTCTATATTTTATATTTTAATTATTATTATTGTTATTATTTTATACAATTAGATTTATTATTATTTAATTATTGGGTATGGCTAGAGTGGGCAAAAATCCATTCAAATTGTTTTCATTGCCTATTCTGTCATCATAATTTGTTTCAGTTGTTGTCGTAGCTGATGATGAGCCATTTTCATGTTTCGTTTGTTCCAATTGACGTAAGCGTAAAATGTCTTTTTGTGATTCTTTTCCTTCCACATAAAATATGCTTTGCTGTTTTGATGAAAATAATAACAAACAAACAATAATTAGCATTATGATTAATGGGGCTTGGTTTTTTTTTTTGGTGATTTAAAGAAAATTAGCCAATGGATTTTATTCGAATCATTTCAATGACAGAAAAAGATATAAACTGAAAGATGGAATAAACATGACTTCTGAATAACAATACGATTTATAATATCATCAAATATATTTGTGAAAAAAAACGAAACATACGGAAGATAATTTCGACCTTTGATCGAAATTTAAATATCGATGAAAACGATAAAATTTTCTTACGATTCAAGATATCAGTCAGTTTGAGTGGACTTAGAGGTGTATTTGTGTATAAATTCGCAATAATATTCATTCGTTAGAAATGTAAATATGTCATTTGAAAGCAATAAAATGGCTGGGCTGGATCGACCAGAGGCCTCGAACGTGAATAAGAAATGTTGCGGGGGCAAAGGGCAAATAGTAACACAAAGTCACAATCAGTTACATTCGCTTTTCTAAATTCGTGTTTAGGGCATCTGGCACCAACACAAAAACTACGAATAATGAAACCGAAGCAGACTTTGCGCAATAAATAAATAATCATTTACCTTTTCTTCTTTCGTTGATAATTTATCCATTTTATCATAGATAATACCATGGATATTCAACTCTTTCAAAAATTTAATTGTTTCTTTGCAGTTGTTTTCGTCGCCCCAACAGAATACGATGAGACCCAAATTTGTTGCTAAATTCAGCTAAAAACCAAAAAACCGAAAAAAATGAAACAATAAACGTTAAATGATGGGAGATCACACGGTAGGAAGTTCAAACTCACCTGAGTGGTGTCACGCAACAGATCAACTGTATGCGCTACAATGCCCAACAATTCATTAGCATTTGCATGGAATACAGCATTTTCGATTGTATCGCATCTGGGATCGTGAAACGGTTCATATCTATCAGTGACTCCTTGCGACAAAAACATAACCGGATACAAATTTTGTTTTGTGCGTAAAAATGTGCAAACATCTGGATCAAAACATGAGAATACAATTCGTCTAGAGCCAGCCTTAGATAAAACAACATCCAAAATACAATCAACATATAAATTTGTATTTTTATTAACGCGATCCACTTCATGGGATCCATTATGAAATTCCATATTCCATTTGATTTCGATATTGAAGCCAACACTTTCGTCAATTGCATCTAATGTGTCGGCCAACGTGGGAAACGGTTGATGTTCATCCAAATGTTCATCAAAGAATTTTGCCTGCCTATTTTTTCCTTCCACCGAATGGTACACTTTCAAATGTTTTAATTGCTCAAGCGTTAATTCGCTCATTGGCAATTCTAACATATCATTTTCATCGACCGATTTTTTCTTTTTTAATGAAACAAACACTATCAAATCATGATAAATAACAGGCACTAAATCTTTACTAAGTTGTACATCAAATTCCACCATATCGGCTCCATGTTCTGCGGCTCTTTTCAACGATGCGATTGTATTCTCACGAATCGTATCGGATTCACTTGTTGGCTTAAAACTTGAGCCTGTTCCACGATGGCCAACATCTAAACCTTTCAGACGTTTGTTCCAGTAACGGCAATACGATTGTTTCATGTTCAATTGGATTGACGCGTTCAATGGCGTTATCTGCATTAAGAATTAGAGAAATTTCTAGTGAAACAGAACGATTCAATTATGATGCGATTATTATTATTATTTAGGTACCTTAATATAATCCAAATTCATCATTCCTAATGGTCGATGACGTGTTGCGCAGGTAATCGGTATTTCAACTCTACCATCAGATTTGCGTAATAGATTTGGTAAAATATAATGATAGCCAAGATGATATGGTGGTTCATCATCATCTGGAACCGTTCTCGAATTGTATGTATACAAATCGACTAAATAAGCAACATTTTCTGGATCGCCGACGCTAACATTAAATATCATAATATCGTCTGGATGATATGGACGACCAAATTGAGTTTGTGGTTCAAAGACATTAGTTGATGAACGAAGTGTGGCCACTTCAGTAAAAGCATATACCGGCTGCTCAGAACCACCATTTTCACGTGTATCATTTGACATTGAATCTTCATATTGTGCCGAATGTGATATTGCTGTCGATTCAGTGGCCGTTATACGTAAATTCATTGGCGTCAACTGAAATATTAAATTAAATTGGAAATTTGAAAAATATTTTGTTTAGATCTTTGTTGTTAGTATTTTCGTTATTTGGTTTGATCTACAACCGTAATCACAATAATTCATTCTAATCTTAAATTTTTCAGATTCAAGATTCAATGTAATAAAGAAATAAGCGGTGCTCATCATTTGGATTGTCTGATTGTACGTTAAGTTTCTTATCGATCGCAGGTTATAGACTCGGTATTGATTAAAATAGAAACGATGGCTAATTATTATTATTCCCTGATAACGCACAGAATTCAAATAGATTCGAAAAAAATGACTTTCATTTTATAAATATTCCATCAATAAACAAAACCATTGAATTCGAATGGTCCTATATTCTGTTATCAGTGATAATAATAATTAGCCATTGCCATGCATTTATTAACAAGTCAGCGTTCCTGATAAATTTTGAATTAAAAAAGGAGAAAAAACGATTGCACGAAGCGTTCATTCGTTTTTTGGCTTCCAATACATTCAGTATTCAGTATTCAGTTTTGTTTCGAAAAAAATGGAATTCCTACCTTGACATACAACAAACGATTCTTCAATTTTTGTTTCAGAATGAATGGATTTCGTATGAATTTGAATTGGAACACCGTTTCAGTAGTGAGCCAGCCACGATCCAGCTTTTCAACACCAGAAATATCACCAAATGTATCAATATCGGGGACCGATGAAGCTTTCGGGGATGAAGATGCCGGTGATGCAGAACTTTGATCAACTGAAATTTTTCTTGGTTCCAAATGAGTTTCCCATCGACGCACATGAATATTTTCTGTAGCTGGGTCAACTGAACACACTAAATAACGATAGGGAATCTCTTTATTTGCCGGAACAACGATGTCACGTGACCAAATATTCGAATCTGAAATTTGGAACACAAAAAATAAAGATCTTAGAATTAAAAAAGAAAAAGAACGATATGAAGATAGTGAAAAATTCATATTTCTTCCGATTGGCACCTCAAGTGGATTTACTCATCACCCATTGGTTGCATTTATTATTTTCATTAACATTTGAAAAACGTGATATAAGCAATTTGCTAATCATTCTGATAACGTAACAACCATCAACAGCAGGCATATCGCAAATGGTTGAATATAAAAAATAAATTTAAACGTTGACAACAATCAACAAATGTTATCACCGTCATGTATGCCATTTAGTTATTATATTTTATTTCATTGGACCATTGAAAGGGCAATTTATCTTTCTGTATATTTTTCTTAATCAGAAATAATCGCATTTTATTCTCTGTATCGATGACATAAGCTCATCATTTTCAATAGCTAAATTTCATTAGAATTGAAATATTTCTTCAATTTGCATCATTTCAAATGCGTCAGTCGCGAGTATGGCGCGATTCAACAAGGTTTTAATTCACATTTGTTCCGTCAAATAGATAAACTAATCAACGTTTACTCAAGATTTTTTTCCTCTAATCTCTTGTTGTGTGCGTTGTTACTTAAATGATCATAAATGAATAAATAAATTTATTTTCCAACAATTATTATTATCAGACAGCTGAAGTTTGATAAGCATTTAAATGAAAAATGCATTAGAGAATTTAATAAGAATCGAGTAAAAATTGAGCCACTACTGATGGGAGATTGAAGTCTTTTATTTATATTCATTATTTGATTTCCTTGCGTACAGTGTAGCTGACATGTAAAAAATTCGAAAAGTTTGGGCGCAGCAAACGTTATTAATTTCGTCAAAATATTTCGTCCACACCGAACTAATAAATTTTATATTTTATTATTATTATTCTATTCCTTTTTTTTTCGATATTGATTTTTTAAGGTGTTGGTATGTGTTTCACATTCATCGTGTCAATCATTGAGATCGAATATGAATAGATAGAAAGTCAGAAGTCAATCAATAAATAATAATAATAATTAACTAATTATATTGCATTATCATTGAACGATGAAACATTTAACTAAAATACGGGAAACCAAATGAAAATATTAGTCAACATATGCATTTCGATACATTGACCTTGGTTTACGTTTCACCATGTGCCACGTGCAAAGAAAATCAAGCAAAACAAATAAACGTGTATTGGGCACCTTGACAATGGGACATTACGTTTTAAGGCGTTGACGGAAAACGAATGAAAACAAAAGAAAATCCGCTTAACAAAAGAAAACTGAAAAGAAATTGAAACGAACAATTAAAAATAATGAGTAATCTTGAGTAATAAATATTGAATGCAAAATTCATTGAAATCAAAATAAATTTAAAGAAAAAACGATTTTTTTCCTAAACTCAAGTAGTTTAGAATTGGAACAACATTGTTGACATTTGTAATGGTTATTTAACGACGATGGATTCACATTGATCACTTGAGTACCATTTTATTTTTGATATGAAAGTTTCCTTTCAATGAAATGATAAAAACTTTTCAACTTCGTATTTCGGCTCAAATGTCCCTCAAAAATTAAGTCAAAATTCGACGTATAAAAAGTTCAAATTAGGACCACAATCTATAATTTATGTGGTTACCATCTGATTGACAGTTTTCGGTGCCAAACTATTACTGAGTGGGAGAAATGCGTTTATTCACTTGAAAATTGAAAAGATTGCATGGCGCAAAATAATTCAAACAAAAGATCGCTTTACTTCAGGCAAAATAAAATATAAATCGTACTTAATAATTTAATATTCAAACAGGAAATTATTTATTATAATCTGCACTGATTGGCCTAGCAACTGAAAATCGTGATCTATTTATAACCATCTGTTGGAACTTACCATTTTCACGATTCAATTGAACACAATGGGCTGGTAACCAATTTCCTAGACTAGAACATTCACCAGTAATGGCCACACACTCTTTTGGATCTAGATTTTGATTAACAAATACACGAAATGTATGTAAACGTTCGTTTCCATCCAATTTGGGCGCATTCAATTTTCCATTATTTGAGGACGATTCTGTTCCATCACTGCTATAGTTCTCGAACCACCGCTGCATTTTTTTTTTGTTATTAATTTCTTATCTTTCAAATGAAATACTGAAAAAAGAGAGTAAGTAATCTGAAAAATTCGAATTCTATAAACTTTTAATATAAATGAAATTTACCTGGAGTATTGCGCGATGTAGCCTCGGAAAAATTAGCCCCTTCTGCTGAATTAGACCGCTGCACTTCACTTACTGTTTTTATTTTAATTTTTTCGGTTGAATCAAAAAAAAAGAAAATAGTTTCTTTCAAATTTGTTCCCTCTCGAAATTCATTTTGTATTTAAAAAGAAAATATCACCGAACAACAAACAACAACATTATCAACCAAAGCGAGAGAATAAAATGTCTTCGAAAGAACTTCAACTGAACAAAGAACAGATTATATTTTTTTCTTCCTTGTTGGAGCTCGTTCAATAAAAATAAATAAAATAAAATTTAGAAAAAAAAAAAAAAATTATATAGAATAATATCGAATTGGACCGTCTGACCCGCGCGAACTGATTTCAATTTGTACGACTCAACAACTGTGTTCAAATTCCGAAAAATCTATTTTTCACGCGATTGTTGATTCCGTTGAGCAGCTAATATTGAATGTGTGTTGACACACACTGGAGAAGTTCACAAATGAAAATGAAAACATTCGACCGAGAAACGAGAGAAAAAATATGTGAGGGAAACGTGAATGGGTAACGTGACTATTGAATGACACAATATTTGATAATGTGGTATGTGATGGGACAATGTAAGTGAGTGTGTTTGCGATTGTATGCTATTTTCGCATTCGCACTATTATTGAAATCGTTCGTTTAGTGTTGAGCATACTCGTGCCGCATATCTCATGACAGTGTATTCGTAAAAATTGTTTATTCGATAACAATCTGAATCGTCAAATTGAAATTTTAATTTTTTTTCTCTTTTATTTTGCGTTAAAAGTATAATTACCATCGGATGGATCGGTTGTATGGAATGAATAAGCAAAAAAAGAGAAAAAATGTAGTCGCATTTGGCATTCACATAATTAACCATTTGTCGTTTGCAAATCACACGATTACCGTTGTTTAAATGTATTGTTCATGGCACTATGTGTATAGTGTAGAGTGTACACGCGATCTGGGGACAAAGTTTATATTGTACGATACGAGACAAAATGCCGCACTGTGCTCTAGACACAACTACAAACTACAAATACCAATAGTCCACAATCACTGTTCTAGTTTGGACCAATACAAATTAATCGGCATCTTTTGGTATATGCAGTATACAGTATACAGTATACATTTAGTTTGGCCTCGAATGCATTTATTTCGCTAAATTCTAATATAACGCCACACAATTCTGCCTTTGTAAATGTTCAAATGCGGTTACGGGCAAAAGATCTGGATGGTGGTGGTGGTGGTATTTGGATCAGATGTGGGCCAATGTTTCTTAATTTTTTTTGTTTTATATCAAGCTGACGAAATTTGTATCAAATTTCGTTTAATAATTTTATTAGAGGTTGACAATAGACTGACTTTCTTGTAGCTGTAATTTGATTGTTTGTTGTTGGGTCGATGAGTAGCAACATAAAATGGCTCCTTTGTTTGAATGTTTGAAAAATGAAAATCTCCCTTGAATGTATACAAAATGAAAGATTAGAATAAATCGTACGATATTTGTCACCTGACTACTGACTTCTATCTTAATCTCAACCATTTATATTATTGCGCATTATAGTCACAAACTATCACTCAATATTGCGAGTGATTGCGAGCAAACTTTGTTTACTATCGAAAACGAAAATATTTCAAATTTTTTTCTGAATGTGAACTTAAAAAGGATCTCTGATCCAACAACAATTAATCACAATCGTTTGTTTATATTTTGACACTTTTAATTCTTCTTTCGATCAACGAAAAAATGAATTATGTTCATAACAACAAAGTCTGATTAATTCAGTTGCAATGCCAATTTTTACGAAACACACAGAAAACGATGAAGACGACACACAGTACTATAAACAAAAAATGACGTTTAATCAAATTGCATGTGGAACACGAACGAAAGATACACAATACACACTATGATTTAATCGACTTGGATTTTTTTTTTTATCGTGATTTGTCAGCATTTGATGCCTTTGGGACAAATGGGACATATGTTAAAGTTTCAGTACGTCAGTCAGAGATGGCGCTTATCAAATTCGAACAGCTGTTCAATGAATGTCGAATATCTTCAATTGGACTATGAACCGTTCGGACTTTTGACTTCCGTTAACCGCCAAATGCTCCAGACTGCAATTCTGACAACGATCCAAAATCGAAAGTTTTATTGACCGCTGATCAACCAATTATGGCCCAAAAAACATTATCGGTAAATTATGGGAAGTGTCTGTCAGTAAAAAGTAAATCGTCAGATTACCAGTTTGAATTAAGAAGGTCTTAATTGAATTAGATACACTTATGATTGTGATTCTGACTCGAATTTGGTTTCGGTCTGATCTATTTGGAATTCCACTAATTTAGTTATTATTATTATATGATTGAAGCGATGAGCTTCCTTGAACCAACCATAGCTAATGAATTTATTTATCAAAACGAAAATGAAAACGATTGGAATTTTCCAAATAATAATATAAAGAAACGAGTAAGAAAAGGTATGTGCAACTAATAATCAATAAGTCAACGAAAAAAATCATTTTAAATTCACATCATTGATCATTCGAAATTGTGATCTCTGATATATTCTTGAATTTTTTTTTTGCGTCGCTTTGAACCAGTCAGTTTCACCTCAAACTCACAACCACATTCATCCAAACCACTGACACTTGGGCAAAAAATACACATTATTCAATTTCAAGCTCCAATCACTTGACCAGTCATATCAATGTGTTTGTAAACAGTAAATAGCAACAAGCGCTACCGCTCTCCAGCCTAATCATTTTAAATAAACAAAGCGAAAATGCGAAAAGGTGATGACTCTAGCACGTTATAAATTCTTGGTTCGAACTTGAAACAGAATTAGAAGCATGCTGTAGTTACATCGGTTCGGTTCGGTTCGGTTGAAAAAGATTTTCGTGATTTTTTCACTCAAAACTTTGAATTCACATTTCTTTGGACGATTTTTTTTTTTATTTCGATTAAAAACCGTATTCAATATATTTTACTGTGAAAATCGAAGCGTAGAGGCTTTGTTTCTGTTTGTTAAATTTTTATTCGCTGTTTTTGTAACGATTGTTTTTCCCAAGTGCGTGCTTTTTGTCGGTGAACTTCTATAAAAATGATTATGAGACAATCAACTGTAATATGCGTTTGCATTTTTGCTCTCTGCATCGTTCAAACGTTGGCCGTTCTACGTGAGTAAAAATATATATATATGTTTGTGATTATTTTCGAATGCCATTATTCAATTGGCGTCACTTTTTTTTGTCATTTGTTCATTTATTTGATTGTTGTTTATTTATTCAGTTCGTTTCATCTGAAAACCATTTCATGAATATATTTTTATTTCACTCTCGATAATTCAATTATAATTTTTTTTTGTTTTATTATTTATATTCGAGCATATTTTTATTTTTGGCTATTCTTTAATCATTGGGTCTAATCGAACCAAATTAATGACCACGCATCAAAATTCGATCTTTCGCATTTTCGAATAATTCCAAATTTACAATCGGCACGTAATCATGTCGTCGCAGTTCAAATGAAAAAGTTCAAGTTCGATGTGTTCATAAGCGAGAGATAGGTTCGGAATAGAAATAGAAAACGTGATACGTCACTTATTTATTCACATGAATTATTCATCATTCAGTTTCAATTTCTATTTAAAATTCAAACATTTCCAAATGATTTGATTGGAGTTGAAACGCTTCCGAAAATATATCGATCAAGTTTACATATGCATATTTTAAATATTTACAATGCATTTAATATTAAATGCCAAGTGAAAAATAGTATATTTAATATTCCTAATTATTTTCTCTTAGAAAAAGAAACTTTTGATAATGTAGTTTCGAGCACAGAAATTTATTATAATTTGTATCAGTTGTGATCATTGTGCCGGTGAGCTTCGATGCTAGAGACACTGTAATCAAAACAAATTTCAGATTTCACATTGATCGCGATTTTGTTTTCTTGAATAAAAGAACTATTCATGATTCGATTGTTAGTCGATAAGGTTTGATTTCTCTGGGTGTTTTAATTCTCTGGGTGTAATGCATACATTTCCAAGCTAATCTGGATAGTAGTGCTTGATGTGCGATGGTATAAATGTTCCAACGGGTTCACATTATTCTTCACATTGTGTTGTTATGGAATAAACCATCGGATATTTTTATGAAAAAAAAAATTGAAAAAAAATGGGAGTCAAAAAATCTTTGAACGCGTGCCCCGGGACCGGGGTGGATTCCACGGCCAAACAAAAAAAACAAAACGGGTGGAGATATTTTCTCAGCCTTTCGTTGGGAACAAATTACAAGGCATAACATATATGAAGTCATATTTTTCGTTGAAATTTTCTTCGATTAACTCTGATTCAGCAATTGAACAATTGCTAATCAAGTTCGGTGTTTCATTGAATGAATAGACGAAATATCTTGAAAACCTGTATTAATAACGTTTGCTGCGCCTGAAATAGTACCTAATTTTTTTGAAATCCTGTGAGTTTCTATGAGGAATTTCCAGAATTTTATTAGGCCTGATCAATAGTATAAGAATTTTTCATGATACTCGCTAATTTGGGAGCCACTAGCATTGATATTGAATCGACTTTTTTTATCAATGAAATCCGAACCATCTTGCCAAATGGAATTTTTATTATAATTATTATCTATTCCTTCCTCTTTCTCATACACATTTCAATCGCAAGTTTTATTTATACACTACGTACTAAAAAAGTTTAAATTCACCTTCCAAATTTAACATTTTTCAAGTTTGGCGCTCAATTAAAAGAAGAAATATCATTTTATTTGCATCACTATTTTTGTTTGTTTAACATTTTATGTTTGTTTTAATTACATTTCTTTGAAAAATAATGATATTTCTGAACAGAATTTGAAAAAATGTTTAACTTAGAAGGTGTGTTTAAATTTTTAGTCTGTACTGTATACTTTTTCAATCACTTTGACATAAAATAACCAAATTGAAATCGGAAACTTCCAATGCATATATGTTTATTCGTGGCCAATACAAAATCGTTGAAATCGCTAATAATACGGTGAACGAGATATGAAGGTTTAAGCCATTTCTTGGCTATTTTCGATTTTACTTTTCGTTATTGTGGCTGTTGGTTGATCGCGTTCGTGTATGTGTTTGTATTTGATGCGGTTAAAAGCTATAATATTGTTGAATTTTTTTATTTCCGTTATTAACAGCCGGTCGTAACATGCAAATAATTTCCATGAGCGATTCCGCATTTTACTACGTCAGTGTGCTGCTCTATGTCGTATATTTCAAGGGTGCCGACGACATTGTGAATTGTGAATTGGGTCAATCAAAAAGACTCGATTATGTCGCATAACCTGAAACCTGAACATTATCATTTTGCATACGATTCGCATTTTGTTTTATTTTTTTTTTTTTTAATTCGTTCGCTTAATTTTATTCATTTCGTTCCGAGTCGTTCATTATCAAATGTGATGATTAGTTAAATGAATGAATTAATGTCACATAAACATATTATAAGCACACATATCTGCCTACCTGACTGCTAACCTAAACACGAATTTCTTGGAGAAAAATTCAAGTGCTGGACGCTGGACATGCATATTCAATGAGAATCAATGCGATAATAATGTGGGAGATGATCGATCAATGTTCTAGACTAAAGTCGAACGTGATGTAGAAACAATAAAATCATGAAAAATTATTGACATGACTTGAATATGAACATTCAACATTGAAAATATTTTCGATCGATTCATTTGTATGTAATTTATTCATAGCGCGTAGATCTTGATTATTGCTTTCGAACCTTTCGTGCTATTTGCGCTATATAATCAATGGAAGGTGCTATGGCTCTTCATCATTATTTTCATAATCCAAGTCAGCCGAGTACACACGTCTTGAGGAGGAATTTGAAAAAAAAAATCCTCTTCAAACTTCGAGTTGAGAACGTCGCACATATGAATACACATGACCTGTTAAGAGCCCAGACTAAAACTTTATTTATTATTATTCAATTTTTGATTAGCGCTGAAAAAAAAAGAAATTTACACAAAAAATGAGAAGAGTTTTGCTGGCAATTCACTTTTGTTGATTTTTACTTGTCTTAACACATTCCCCATTCAGTATTCCGGTATAGTCGGCATTAATTGCGGTTCTGCCTCAACAATGTGTGTTTTGTTGAATGAATTGATTGATTTTTATTTGCGGTGACGTTCTAAACATTCTTGATAATTTGTTATGTAATTTGGCAATAAAAAATCTTGATTTAAAATGAAAAAACCTGTTCAAGTTGAAGCTTATTCAACAATTCGTAATTCTAATCGAAGGTTTGAGTGTAAATAAGCATGAAATCTTCTCACGTAATGTGCATTTAGTCGCATTTTTAGCTATGAAATTAAACAAAAAATAATAAGAAAAAGTCGATTAAGAATTGTCGATATATATAAACTATAGCAAGAGGTCGTTCTGGACAGGTAAAAATTTCAATATTTTGGTATTTTTCTGTGTTTTTCAAGCAAATGAACGACAGAATAACGTCATTATTAATTATTATTATCATTTTTATAAAATCGAATTGAGTTGATGTGAATTGCACGATAAATATGTATACATTATGCACTGAATCTCAGCTCATCCATTAAATAATTAGTGGTTTTAATTGGATATTCATACTTACGAGATGTGATCGTTCATTTTTCTAGATATATTATTATTCCCCATCTCCAAGCTAAGTATTTGATCGCTAGATAAGGAGCCCCTCAAAACATTGCCAACGGTTCTAAATAACATCTAGAATTTGATTAACTCGTTTCGTAAAACCAAATTTTTAATTTTTTTCTTCCTCTTCGATAGGCGACTTTAAGTCGAAGTGTAATTAATGACCAGCCATGTGATTAAAACGATATAAATAAACCACAAATTGAACGGGAATAAAGTAAAAAGCGTAATATGTTAATCTCAATACTGTCTGTAATGTATCGCATTAATCAGAAGTACAGAAAAAGAGAATCGATTGTATTTATATATATCGCAATATTACAATATCGCAATATCGCATATTGAGTCAGGTTTATAACAGGATTTTGATTTAACTAAAAATTGCTAAATTTCAAGTTTCGATACCGAGTTATTAACATTGAACATTGAGCATTTCATTTAATGCACGAGTTTGACCTAATCGACCTTGAACTTGACCAATTATTGATAAATTTCTTGCTTCAACACTGTCAATTCAAGAAATATCTAAATTGTCGTAATTTACGTCAAATGAACAACTTTCATGCATATTAATTCTAATTACACATTGAACATTCAATTAAAAATCAATTTTTATGTGTTTTTTCTCTCTTTCTTTTTCAAAATAATAGCATCAGCCATAACACCGTGTTCCCGTAATATTCCGAATCCCGAAGAATGCATTCTGAAAGAAATCAATAAAATTCGGCCTCGTTTAGCATCTGGTGATTTAATCGATGGTGCTAAAACCGTTGCACTTGAGCCCTTACCGTTAGATGTTATTAGTTTTAAACGTGGTCCAGACTTTATAGCCACATTCAATAATATTTTAGTTAATGGACCGAGCACATTTGTCGTCAGCAAATTGAGGTAAATCAATCGAATCAAATCAAAATGAAAATTAATTTGCATAAAAATAATTTCACATTTCGTTGAACGATACAGAGCGGATATTCCAAATTTAAAATTCAACTTTACAGTCCAGCTACCAAAACTATCATTTACGGGAAAATATTCATTGAAAATGCGATTGCTGTTACTCAATATCCAAGGTCGTGGACCGATGAGCGGAACATTAGGTAATTCGGGGCGAATGTAATAGGATAATTGACAAATTTGACAAATGTAAAACAAAAATGGTCAAATAGATGTTGCCAAATCCATTTTTTTTTCTCATTTTTATTCCGTCTTTCTGATGCAACCATTGATCACATGCTCATTCCCAATATATGATATTCATTTTAAATTTAAATTCAAATTCATGAATTATAATTTTGATCTTTGTTTTCATTTTATTTCGGAATATAGAAAATACACGAGCCAATGTTCGTTTAATCGGAAAGAAAATTCCAGGAAACGGTACCGAATACGTTAAATTTGATCAATTACTGATGAAAGTATCGGTTGGAAAATCTCGAATTCGTTTGGAAAATCTTTTCAATGGTGATCGTACTTTGGGTGAAATTGGCAATCAAGTTATCAATGAAAATTCTCAATTGTTTGTCGATGAAATGATTCCCGGTTTTGAGAAGAGTCTGTCGAAAACATTCTTAGAAATTGCCAACGATGTATTAACAGATGTCACGTTCGACGAAATGTTCCCCGATGTCTAGATCCAGAAGAAAACATCCGCTCAGTCACACACACACCAAAACCGTTTTATAGGACGGAACCATGAGATTATCGAAGGACTGCATATTGAGATGAATTTGTGCCGTTCAATTTCTTTTTCTCTCAAATTTGTTTTCTTTGGCTTTTTGATTGTTTTTATTCTATTCGTGCACCAGTATTACAGGTTCAAAAATGTATTTTTCATTTTCTGTTTTTAAACATTATTTTTTCATGCATATTCATGTGTTTGGCTTTAGTTCAAATAAAATAATAATTGAAATTTTTTTTTACTCTCTCGTTTTGTTACACATTAGACATTAGGCATAAGAATAGACACTTTTTTGAAGTATATGTACAATTTACAAATAAATGTGATTTTCCAAATGTGAAAAAGCAATGAAGATGCAAATAATAATCCGCATGGAACCTAAAAGATGAATGACGTTTTTATTTTGTTTTTTTTTCTCTTCATTTTTCTCGTGGAAGATGCGAACCGTTAAATACATAGATTCAATTAGATATCGATCGATACATCATTCATGAGTGACTTTTGATAGAATAAGAATCACATGATGATTGCCCAGCCAATTGAATTGCATCTATTTTGTTCACTTACTTGAACTTAGATTCATATATGACTTGATGAATCCAACGAACAATAAAAATAGCTCCTGCCACACTTCTACCATCACATACATAGATTGTTCTCTCCATTAAATTCGTGAATTCATCATAAATGCGGCAACTAAAAACACATTTATACATTTTTGATGAGCTGCCTTTGTTAATATTGAACGAAACGTCAAGAAATAAATCCAATTCCATGGCGATTCGTTTTTTTTTTCGGCTACAGAAAGTGGAAGCAAACTTTCAACACCACACATGTGACAACCGTACATTGTTCCCAGCCATAGTACATGAAATGAATGATGAGAACTGTGGGTTCGTTCTGTATATCATTTATTTCTCTAGTTTTCCATTTTGAGTTTATTCTTGGATGCGTTGTACTGTATTGCGTTGTGTTACGTATTATATTGAATTTAGCTCGTGGTCGTAGTTCGTTGGTCAAATGCCTTAAATGGCAAATCATACGAAATGTTTACAAACACACGGATTTGTCCAAATGACAATGAGATGTTTTCCGATTTTTCACAAGACGAAACATGACAAATTGTATAGAAATCTATATGTTTTTGTATATGTATTGTGTTGTGTATACAATCCCCAGCCTAACCATACCATCTTCAGTATGATTGTGGTTTGTGGTAGCAACTTTTTGAACTATTATGGACAATACCAACAGACAATCGTGACAAATACCATTCTTATTTTTGTATATGTATTAGTTATTTATTAGTTTTTTTCTTTTTGTGTGCCATTGACCACATCTCCCTCCATAGTTCTTATCTCCATTTCGTTACGCTTTGTGGTCGTTAAAACTAACAAATATTTGTATCAAGATTTTTGGTTGATTTTTTATTTTCTTTTCGTTTCAAGCTTAAAAAAATATTGGAAGAGTCGATGGGATTTGAATGGAAACTCGAAAGAACGTGATTCAGCAACTGAACAGATGCCAAAATCAAAATGAAAATAATAATTCACTCAATGCTTGAGAGGAAAACAGGAAGATGAGACATATAAGAAATGGAAATTGAAAATCATTTTATAAAAAATCGATTGGATTTTATTTTAGATGACAGTCATAGTGAATTTCCATATGGAACATTGCGATGTTTAACAATTAGCATGTCATACATCACCATTCGGTAAATATAGCTGCAATTAAACAGTCTAAAATGAAATCTAATTAGAAACGCGAATGCTAATAATAATTTCACGCCAACATGAAATCTCTTAATTCATAGTTACATATTCGGAATGATAGGCTGGATCTCTTAATCAAGTAACAACGGAAACCAATTAAAAAAGTAAATAATTCTTCGAATTATAGCTGAAGGCAAACGACAAACGATACGATAAATTTATCGTTATTTGTTTAATTTGTAATCAAAGTTCGGAAATGTTTGGAATTCTTCTTGTGTCGCCGAAAAGTTGTCAGCTATAATCGCTTTACATATATGTTTACTCACATGTACTTGTAACATCAAAGTCATGAAAGAAAACTTTACCTTTAATTACGCATCACATAGTTTATATGTATTACAAATGGCGCAAAAACTCCAAAGTTCTGAAATTTCATCACCGTAAAACCACCGTACGGGAAAAAGGTAACTGTTTGCTGCGTGTTCAAGTTCATTGATGATTTGTACAATACATTCATATGGATTCAAATAGAGAATATTCAACATTGAACACATGTGCTTATTGCATATAACATACCACACAATCGGAAGTTTGTATGGCATTCTCGGTTTTTGGATATTGGATACATTCAGAATACAGACCATAAAGTATGAGTGTTTGCCATTCGATGCTGTTACGGATATTGTGCTATTACTGTTTCCCTGAAAAACTTTTACTTTTTCGTCAATTCATCGTTGTCATTCTAAACCCGTGAACAGTGTTCACTGAACGCTTCCTCTTTCTCTCCCCTCTCAATGAATTATTATTATATATATATTTTTTTTTTTTTTGAAAGATTCGCGCTTTGCTCAACTGAGGCTCATCAGGTATTGCGATGTAGTTCATGAAAAAACTTCATTAGATTCGATGGCATGTTTTGTTCTCATTCAACATTCACAGACGACAAAATTCCTATGTGATATTCAAATTTTTGAAGCGCTAGCATTAAAGTTATAAACATTATTTACATTAGTTTTCTTTCCGGCCCCAAAGCATTGATTTCACACCAATAAATTGTAAGCATATCCCCAAAAAAGAGCCACATGATGAGTTAAAATATCGCTTTTAAGGATAAAAGTACATCTATTGAAATTCAATGGCATAGTTTTCGCTTTAGCACTTTACACAGAATAAACACCGGCGAGGTATCAAAAATGTGGTATTCCTGAGATTTTTTTTAACAACACGCAAAACATTTAAGATTTCGTTGAATAATAAATGATTAGCTTCAGTACTTTGGGTTCTCATTAGTTTCCATTTGTTTACATTGGCCATGGCCATTGTCCTATCGAAATGAATAAATAAACACATTATCCAGAATATTCATCGCTGATTGTTATACGTAAAGGATAATGTACTCAAAACATGATAATTTTATGTTTTCTGGTAACATCCCCGTGAATTCTCACGGGATCAATAAACGCTAACTGAAAGTCGATCGCAATTTGAAGCCTGGAGAATTCTGAATTGAAACTTTTAATTGAGAATAATGTGTAAAGCATAAAATATGCAGTGGTTTGAGAATGTCAATACAAAAACGAACCCCAGCGGTTATTTTGAAGAATGAAGACAACGACCATTCAAAGCGAATTATTATTATGTCAACATACATGTATATGTACAGTTTTTATTGTTATATTTAAAATATGAACAGTGAACATTTATTATTATTTTGTACATGCCTTGTTTGTTTACGATTAAGACGGATGCCTGCTGTGATAAGCGAATCAAAAACTTTGTGAAATGGAATAAAGCCGAAGAAGGAGCAGAAAAAAATGACAACAAACCAGTCGAAGTAGCTCAATAAATGCCGAACGCATTGAGATAAATTGCTGCGAACCAAAAATCACATGCTGATAACATTCGTTTGGCCTTCCAACATTCAATGCAATGGAATATTCTCATTCCAACGAGGCGAAAATGTTATTCGACATTTTGTATATGATGCGCAACGTTGCCGCTCTCGAAACGTTTTCGTAACATAAAATTTCTCTGTTTCATCTGTCACAACATTTATCGTGTATTGTGTATATTGTGCTCATTGCTGCGAAGCCATCGTTCGCTCTCCATCTGTCAACCGATTTTCTCTCCCATGCTCACTTTCCAATTTGATATCCTTCGGTGTCTTTGCCGAAAATATTTTCCAGCATTTGAAAACGAAAACCATGCACAAGATCTCTCTTAACGTACGCACAGTTCGGATGATGATTCAGTTCTGCAGAGTCCTTCAATCGACATGGTACGATTTGCCTATTTCTTCGCAAAATATTTTATAAACAGATTTACTCTTCTGGTTTGATTATTTGATTTGAATCCAAGTCCATCAATAAAAACAAGAGAAAATAAGGAAAAAACGGAACCGCCAAACAAATAAAAGCGAAAAAGTTTTATTCATTTTAACTGTAAAGTTTCTGTTGATGGTGGGGGTAAAAATATAGGTACGAAATTCCATCCTCACGTCCATTCTAATTTTATTTTATTTTATCGGCGAACTTCTTTCATTATTCTTGATCGATCAGTGGTGTATTTTTCAATTAAATCGATTCGTGAATTTGAGTTGATCCAAGTTGGTCAGTGATAAAACTGTTTATGAAAAACTTTTGTGATTATTCGCCCGCGATTTCAAGAACTTATTTTTATCAACCGTTTGAAAAGAGAATAAAAACATTTGAAAGCGAAACGAAGTTTTCATTAGTTTTGCGTTGGTTATTGTGAATGAAAAATTAATCAAAGATTTGTCTGCGACGTCTGTCTTTGAAGGTGAGTCTTTTGAATCAAACACAAATTATTATCATTATTTATTTGCATTATTTTATGAACAGCGTTTGGCTTACAATAAATCGATTGTTTGCTTAATCGATTTATTTTGATAAAAAAAATAAATATTTTTTCATTAGTACTAATTGTTCTTTACACAGAAAACGTTCACTATACAGTTGGATAGCTCGGATGTCCAATATCCACTTTCCACTGTCCATACTCATATACGAGTCCCGTAAAAATAGAATACCATTTTCGATAATAATCGTGAATGAATGAATGAATGGAACCCTTCTGGTTTCAAATCAATAGTTTGAACCAAAAACCGAAGTCATTGGAAACATATCTCAAAATAGAAAGACAAGAAAATATGCAATAAACTGATTTCTTTTGTTCTCATCCGTGGTCTATCCAAATTAAGTTTGTTCTGTTCCATAGATTAGGCATATGCATTGAAAAAATAAATTTAAAATTGAATCCGGGAGAATACGGAGAACAATTTCAATTCCCTCTCAAACAATTAACCAATATGATTGTATTTGAATACATGCTGTTCGATGCTCGATTTAAAAAAAATTCTGAAATTTGTTTTATATATCCATGGTGAAATGAAGTCAGGTCTTTTTGGGATCTTCTATTATTGCACACAGACTGTTTTGGTAATGTTACATTTCATGAAAAATTATAAAAGGAAATAAGCAAATTTATTTTTGTAGTTCTGCTGGCTTTGGCGAAATTATGAAAGAGAAAAATTTAAGTTTTATTTCTAACTCGAATTTGGTTTCAATTATAACGGTTCAACGAACATTCGCCACAGCCATAGATATGCAAATTCAAAACTTTTCGTTTTTAGCGTTCCAGTTTGTGCGAACATTTTTCAAATGACGAAATTTGTTTGGATGCAGATCTCGGAACCAGTTCAATCTCTTATATATGAAAGAAATTGAATTAAAAATTATGATTGCATTCAAGCATCAATATAAATCATCATACGACGTGCGTTTCCAAATGAGAAACAGAAAAAAATCCCTTGAGAATTTCCCATCATAGTTAAATCAGCTTTCTCTTCGTTTTGATCTTCTTTCTAAATATTTTTTTTTTTCTTGTGATCCATATTTTTATTTTATTTTTGATTTCTTTCCGTTCGGCAAAAATGAAATTTCCATGAACACTTCTTTCGACAAGATCCGGTACGGTTTTACATTGATTGCTTTTCCTCACAATATTAAATTCTATATTAAAGAAATGTGTAACGACAAAATGCGATTCGCAGAGAATGCAATGCGATCAAAGCAATCACTGAATTTTCATCCGTTCATTTACTCTTCTCGATGAGACTACAAATCACGCTTAGTGCAACGGTTGAAGAAAAAGCTTCGTTCAGAAATATTATTTTTCAATCTGATTCTCTGCTGACTTAATTTTCCATCACCTTAAATTGCATTTCCGAATAAAGTTAATTTTGAGCATCTTGCGTGCCATTCGGGGAAACTTTAAACCTACAACGAGATTGAAATTTCCGGAGGCATGATTTTAAAACTCCAATAAATAATGTGGAAAAAAAAAATTACTTTGACATTTACGTTATTTTTTGCCGCTGACGCTGGCAGAATCCACTGACTTTTTTATGCTCTGAATGAACTGAATACTGATTACACAATTAAAATGACTTTCATCCTCCTATTCGAATCTGAATCAAATATCTTATCAAAAAATATACCAAATGAAAAATGGCCATGATTGGTGATATCAAATGCATATGAACATGTCGAATGCCGACCAAATAAAGCAAATGACGCAGCAAATAAACTTTTCCATCGTGTTTCATTTACAATCGACCATAAGATTGATGTTCGTCTCAAATCACACTGGAATGTCGTACTGTTGACCTCGGATCATTCGGAAATAGTTATATTCGATTCAAATATTCTTTGTATGCAAACCAACCACCACAATCACTTCAACGGCCACAACATGCAAGTCGTCATTGGGGGTAATTGCTATTTTAAATTGAAAATTCTTTGGTAGAAAACAAACACAAATGTGTATGGAGAGAAGGAGAAACGGAGAAACGGAAGAGGAGATCGCATTCATTGTGCTATTGTCCTTTGCACAAGGACATAGCATTGAATAACCGCATTTAAATGCATCGAATCCCTGGACACTGTGGACAGAGAGTTCATATATGCAATATTATATCTGTCAAAAGCCATAAGGGAATTATTTGTCTATTTCGGGGTGTCATTCTCACATTGCAATAGTTTACTGGATAATCGGTTTGGATGTGAAGATCAATTGCGATGAATACGTAGAATGTCCTTTGTCCACACTGCACACTACTTGTTTGTTTTGAATTCAGAAAACAGTAATCAATGAATATCAGCTCATCGTGAAGCATTTGCATTGTGAGATTTCCGATTTTAGATTGAGCAAACAATGAGAGATGATGATGAAAACTCATCCTATTTATCAAGCCTCCGGAAATGTATTTTTCAGCAAATTTATGCAACATTTTGGATATATTTGATATTTGCTATTGCTCAGCACGTAAAATACATATTAATATTGTCTAAGGCTGAACCAAAAACTGACGTTGCTTAGAACCCATAAGAGAAGAGTATATTTTTGTAGCTCAACCATCGATGCAAAATGGAAAACATGCATATCCGAATTTTGTGTCAACGAATAAAAATAAATAATACAATTCCCAAATAAATACCTGCACATTTGTTGGATAATTCTCTCCGGTGGCATTTTATCATCTTCGTCGACAAATGTTGAATGAAACCCTTTTCGCATTCGATTCTATGACACGCATCATTCAAATGCTTCGGCTTCATTCCGGATAAATTATGCGAATGGTTCTTTTGTTGATTATTTATTTTGTCTTCTCGACGTTCATGGTACGCAGTGTGTACTACACACAACCGCTCACACAAAATGAATTGTGGTTTTGCGGCTTATCCCCCATTTCCTATTTCGTAATTCTCATAAATTTTGTGATCGGAGACAATTAGTAAACATTTACGTATAATTTGGTGTGGTTTGGATTATTGTGTTTTTTTATCTTCCTCTTGCAAATGCTGATGAATCTTTGGAAGTGGGTATGGGTAAACTTACACGCATTTAACACACCAATTATTCCTTACAAAAGAATTGGGGAAAATTCTAATATTGCATGCAAAATCACATTAAACCGAACAAAACCAAAGCTAACGATAGAAACAATGACACCCACCACCCATCACCACCGGAAAAAAGAACGAAAGAATAGAAATGAACACAGCACATAAAATACACCGCACGATGACACACTGGATAAAAATGCCAGAGGGAATAGTCTGAAACGCAGCCACACATTTTTCCCTCATCTTCATTTACTTCTCTCTTTCGATATTTTTTCCAAGTTTTTTTTTTTGTTCCTGCAAGCTACTTCCTTCCAGATTGCTGAATATGAAGCCCTTGTGTGACTCATTTTTCAATAACACGCATTGATAACTGGTAACGAAACGAAAGCGTGATACAATGAAAATATTTATATAAAAACCATTGACGATAGACAGCAAAAGCAATGCCAATAACAATCATACACATTACGATGGGCATGAATTTTATGAAAGAGAAAATTATAACTTACATTTTCATATTTTATGGCAAAGCTAAGCTAACTTTGGTGCAGCAAAGTGTGAGTGAACAATATAATTCACATGACACACACACATACACACACAATAAAATACGAAAATAAAATACGTGTGGTCGTTATTAAAGTATCTTGATTATGGTTTTCACTTGATTCCCTTTTTCGATACACTCTTCTCTCTTACACTATTCAATTCTCGCAGTTATTTTGTATGGATTTCATTGCGGTTGGGCCATGGGTCTGCAGTCTGCATACAAAATGCTTTTGTTCTATTTTCGATTCACATTCGTTTGGCTTGGTTTCCACAATTTTATTGTTTCGCATCCCATAAATCTCTCGATTTTATTGATGCTTTTGTTCGAAGAATGACCTTTTTATGTGTATAATTCGATGGATTTGTTTTTCGTTTCTTTTTCCTTTGTTCTTTGAAACGCCTTTTCTCTCCATTTTTTCTAATGATGAAAATTCATTTTTTGTGCATGATTTGCACATGTTTCTTGTATCAATGTGTTGTATTACAAGCAATATAAGCCAAATGATTTTCTGAAAAAAAAAAAAAAACTGAACAGCATCAAATTGAACCTTTCGATGAATGTTAACTTAAGTCGAATGTATATTGAAAAGTCGATGGACAGCGAAATGGAAACGAATCAAAGAAAGTCCATAATGAAGAATGACTCGTAACATTTGAAAGTAGTTGTTCGTGAATGACGATTCATAGCATAATTTTACTTTTCCGGACACCACAATTTAAGATGCGAGAAAAGTATTGGATTACCCCAGAAAAAAGTGGATTTTTTTTTGAGTAATTTTTTTTCGTATTTCGGCGGGAAAAACACGAAAGCGGGTTTTTAGAAAAAAGATCCTGCATGTATGTCGTCGTTGTCGTCGGCACTTTTATTTGTCCTGTTAGTACGATAGCTTCTCTGGAATGGCTAGATGTGTCTGATTTTATGATTGGATATTGTTCGGGGCATCTCACAGATGAACCCTATTGATTTTGGCATTAATAGAAAT
>GL501428.1:162028-185161 GCA_000149185.1 Mayetiola destructor
TCTATTGTATACCCGTCAAATGCACAGGCCCAGTTCATTTGTATAGTTATTTTTGCTCCGATTAGTGAATTCATTTAAATTCATGAGAAAGTATGATGAGAGTAGAATTTTCAGTATGTTTGGAAGCTTCTGCATTCACGTTCAAAATAACTCATATGTATCATTCAATGTACCGTATATGTAGGTCCAATATTCAATGTACCTTCTTAAGCAAATTTTTCAATCACATCTTCCTATTTTCATAAGCTGTGAATTGCCAACTTTCTGTTTCATTTTCATACATCATGATTTCATTATACACGAAATAGTAATTATGAGTTTATACGCAAGAAACGAACGAACGATTGTTGACAAATTGGATTTTATTGGGATTTCAACAATTGTACTAGTTTATGTACTCACAATGAAGCGGAGTTTGGCGTATTTTGCTAGAATTATATAATTCCCTTGCATGTTACTAAAAGAACGATTAAATATACTGTCTGGTTCGCACATTCCATTCTTTGAGCTTCCTCAAACTGAAATTCAAGAACAATTCCTTTTTTAAAGTCAGAATTCTTCAAAATAATGATGTGGATCATTATCGTTGATTGTTCTTATAATTATTATTATTCATTTGTTATTACATACATAAATACATATATCAATAGCTCCAAACAAAAACAAAACAATTTTTGAATTCCAAAAAATATTTCTGATAGAAATATGCTAACTGAAATAAATAAAAGGCGATGTGTAGAATCTATAGAACCATCAGTTGCTTTTTCAATTATAAATTTAAATTGTTGGCCAGTAAAAAGGTTTCATTTTCAAGAATTAGAAGTGAAAAAATGGGTTTCGCCCACGGCTTGGCTGTGGTCCTAGTTATATTTGAAGGAATTGTAAGTATGTTTTTGGTATTTTGTGCTTCAAAATGATAACATCCTTGTTCTCGAAATTAGATAATTCTATGTGAAGGTACTGGAGATCCAATCTTATCGAAACAAGATGCACCAACCAATGATATCAGAAGAAAAAAAGCTACAATTTCTTTGCCGTCCGATGTAATTGAAAAGATTGTCAGTGAAACGGATTACAGAACAATAAAAGAAGCCGTACGATGGGGGATAGTACCTCCAACTGACCCTGTAATGACCAGAATATTACAAAATCACATAATTCTTATTAAACCACTTGAGTTTGATGGTGGAATCCATGAATATTATCAACATGGCGAATTATTCCTGAGATTCGGCAAGTATCAAGAACTTACCTTATTTTTCGATAGGTTTGGCAACCAAGTAAAGAAAATCGAATTTTGGTACGAAAATGATGTTCAACACAATGAAATCAACGAAAATATTATCAAAAGATTTGCAAGAAATTTAGAAGAGGTGCGAATTGTAATTGACGGTGATGAGGAATTTTGGGAAGGAATATCAGATGAAGAAAATGGCATTATTTTCCCAGAAGTGAAAAAGTTTCAATTGAGTGGTGACAGCACTCGAAATGAGTTCAAATTAAATTCAATATTTCCCAAACTAGAATCTTTTAAGCTGGATGGAGACGTAGCTGATGAAAATTGCTTGGCAAATGTAAAGACATTGAAAGAATTAATGCTGTTCACAACCGATTCGATACAAGAAGACCAACTAAAGGATATTTTTGCAAATAATGAGAACATTACAAAGTTAACTCTCTCAATGCCCTTAATGGCGGAGACAATGCACTGGATTGCAAAATATCTGACGAAGTTAGAAACACTTGAAGTTGAAAGTCCTGGTGAAGATTTTATGTTACGAAAAAACAATAACCCAGTATATGAACTTCCATCAGTGACCCACCTTAACATTATAATTGATGACAATGACGAAATAGACGAAATGTTTGGAATTGGAAATCTTTCATTTGATATGCCAAAAATGAAAAAGCTCACCTTGGAAGGATATCGACCTGATGATCGAATCGACAATTTTATCAAACAATTTGAGAAATTAGAAATATTGGAACTCTTTTCAACTGAATTTGATATCGTAGAATGTATTGGAAAGTTGAAACACATCAAGGAATTCACGACAACTTTATTTAAAAATATATTCGTTACGGTGGAAAACATGTTCAAAAATTTCGATACAAAATCTGAATGGCAAACATTGAAGTTCGTAAATTTTGATGATCTCTTTTGTCGAAATTATGAAGCTACATTGAAAGAAATCAATGAGGATAAAATGAAAGAAATCAACATTCATTTGGCAGAATCTATGAAACCAACATGGACACTATCACATGGGGAACAGATTCAGACAGGTGAAAAATATTTGATGTTTAAACGCGACCCATAAACATGCAAGTCTTTTAAGAAATAAGTGGACATTATGAAAAATGTTTGATTCTAACATGTGATTGATAATCCAAGTTAATAAAATGAAAGGAATTTTCAGGCTCAAAATTCTCTTTTATTCAATTTTTATCTTATTTTTGCTCCGATAAGTGAACTCATCAAAATTGATAAATTTTAAATAGAATGATTGAAAGAAAACTGTCAAGTAAATTTTTAATAAAGATTTATTCGTTTGTCGACATTTTATAAATATCTTTCCGAAACCGGTTACATTCTCTGAAATCTGCAGCCCAGAAGTTACAAAAAAAAGGAGAAATAATTTCTAGTGGACGTGCACGGCTGAAATTTGCACAAGCGATTGATAGTGACTTGATATTTAAAAAATCTTCCGGAATATTTTGCATTTGCCTGGATCTGCTTCCATGAAAACCACATAGAAAAAAAAATATTTTTCGTGGATTCGTACACGGCATGAAATCCTTGTACTATCGTTATTTTGTCATTAGAATGAAATGGATAGGTACATCAACACATTTTGAGACATTGTAGTATACAGAATTCATAAGAAATCCAGGTGTTGCGGGTGTTTGACATTTGTATCTATTCATTATAACATCATGAATTTTTCTTTCCTATTCGCAAAAATAAATTGGAATCACAAAGATATCAAAAAAAAAAATAATCAAACATTCAAAAAAAAACAACTCAAGATGCCATTATAATACTTATATTATGAATATTGAATCACAGTTTGCCACAATCCACAATCGATTGAATAGTCAAAAAAAAAAAAATGATTATAAAATCGATTGATTTTTTGAATTTTGATTTGCTTATTTGAACCACCCTTTTTTCTGATTAATGATTTAATATTTCGGACACTCACATTGTCGGTGACAGCTGCATAGACACTAGCGACACAATAATCAATCATCTTTCGCAAAAGTCAGTGATTTTTGATCATTCAACTGAGTGAGTGATTAGAAAAATCAAATTCCAATTATTCAGAAAAATAGTGATTTGAACCTGAATAATCAATCAATCAATCACAAATAATCAGGATTGCAAGTTTGAGCAACTGTGGATTCGATATATGTATAATATACATTGTATATGTATTGACAAATAAATTGAACGCCTCTATAAATTCCAGAAAAAACAAAATGTGTAAAAAAAAAAATAAGACAAACAAAGAGCTTTTTACTGAAAAGTTATACCAATGAGTATTTTAATTTTAAATAATTTATTCGTTGTACGAATACCGAGAGAACTGTCAAACTATTTATCTATTTCATTACCATGGTTGTTTCGCCCATAGTATAAAATGTCAGCATCTAAATTTATAACCAAATCGACCAATTAGTTTGATATCAGTTCATGCCTGAGAAAATTGGAGATGAATAAGCATCGCAGATGGACGGAATGCGGAATTACAAAAATGACTCATGATTTACATTTTGAAATATGAAATGGCTAAGCAAGTGGGTAGCAATAGCAGTAAAATTAATTGAATGAAATTTAAGTTTGGAAAACTGGTTAGAATTCAAATGTGTGAACATTGAACATGGACAAATATAGTTTTTCAATTTATGAGTTGCAATACAAACAGAACAAAAGTGAACTAAAATGGATAATTCATTATTGCTTTGGTTGAGAATCGAAAGATATTTTAAAATAACTTGCACAATAATAAATTTATGAAAAAATCACAAATGTATAATCTTTCTTCGTTTTTCAGTACTCTTCAGCAACCAGCAATCGAGTCATCTCTTACGATGCAAATTGCACATTTCATTTTTCGAAAACTTTGAATTTTATTATAGAATTTTTATAATATAAATAGATTTAAGCCATTAAACTCGATCAGAGCTCAATGCTACCACAGAATCGTAATATTGTTTCCCTTAGCTTTCATTTGGTTTGTGGGTTGCTTACGTTGAATGAGATTGTCACAATGTTTTAAAAACCATAAGTAATGAGTACAAATTGCTTTTTACTTTGTGTAAATGAAGTAAATGAAGTAAAAACAGTCATTCCCTTTGCTGCCATTTCGATATACAAATGATTTGTTTGCTTGTTTCGCATTTATTGTATTTTGTATTTGCTTTTTATCTCAATTCAACGAATTTTGTTTTTTCTCTTTTTTCTATTTTTTCTGCAGATTTGATTCATCCGTTGTGTTTTTGCAAGCGGATCCAAAGTTGAAGCAAAACCGAACTGGAATGGTTTCGAACGGACAACAGCATCTGTTTATTCTTTCAATTGAACACAAATAAGCGAATGCAGCAAAAGAAAATAACAACAAAGGAATGGAAAACTCTGTTATTCGTTTGGGTGTTTGAAACGGAATCATAAACAAAAACATTCCAGAGAAAATTTTGCAGCAAAAAGTCTGGCTGAATGAAAAAAACATTTGTCATAATTTTTTTTATGGAACCAGAACAATCGCAACTGAACATTGCTCTTTAACTGTAAAAACAATAGTTTTTCATTCGACCTAAAATGGATGGAATGAATGAATGAATAAGGAAAAGGCATTTGAACCTGACGTACAAGAGTGAAAAACGAAAATCGACAAAGAAACAATTGAAATTCAACTGTGATTAGTGAAGTCGACCTTACCATATTATTGTTCGTGAGCGTCTTCTCATTTCGTTTCCATCGACTTGTACAGTTTTTTTGATTTTGTTTTATTTGTAAGTGAATAAGTTTATTCTGATGGTGATGTTGTTTTATAGTTTCATGAAGAGATTTTTTTCTTTGCCCTTTGAACTGAACTCCTGAGTACTTTCATTCCGCTCCAGGATCTACTGAAAATCGCAAGAATTTTCTATTTAATTGAAAAATAAAAAAAAATAAAAAATAGACAAATAAAACAACAATATTTTTTTGAGATCAATCCATAAGCATCAGTTAACTTCTTCGCCTTGTTGCAGTAGTAAACAGAAAAAAGTTCCACACAAAAACCTTTCACACACACCAAAAGTCCTTTTGGTTGTTCTCTTTGCAAGAAATTCGATTAAAAGAGAGAGGGCCAGAAAAAGTGTAAGCAAAACATTTCAAAAGAATAGTTTAGCATTTGAAAAATCGTCGTCATTCAAACGATTCTCGCACAAATACTGAGCAGTGAAAATCTTTGTAAAACGAGTAGATAAAGATTATTATTTTCGCACAATCGCATCCACCGTATCAAAATGGATTTTATCAAACTAAAAGTATTATTTCAAAGTTTGGTATTGTTGGTGGCTTATGCAAATATTGCAGGTGTTAATAGTTTGGAATCGAATTTAAACAATTTATCGACAGCCACGCCAAGTTCAAATTCACAAACAGTTACTTCGCGTTCGTCCTCAAAAGCCCCAACAAATGAATATGTTTCCGCACCTAAATCGACACAAACTAAACTTAATTCCATGGCCAATGCAGATATGGAACAAACATACGGTGGAAAACTTTTAGTTGATGAAAAAGATACTGATGCATCTATACGGTTGCCATCTAACACAGCCAATCTAACAGAAGCAAGAATAACGAGCATAACTTTTCGTAGTGAAGACGGTGATGTTGATGCGTCTGGCATTGATAAAGAAAATACGGAAACGATAAGCTTTGGTATACGATCGTTTACAGTTGAGGTTGCTGCACCGGCAACGGAAAAACCGATTCCATTGAATGACAATGTTGACTCAGCCGCTAACGAAAATCCATTGCCTGAACGAGTAATGTCATCGGTGCCAATATCAACATACGATGATAAACTTTTGAGCGAACGCATTAAAGTTTTTCAACCGTCGGCCATATTGATGCCGGATTTTGAACAGCAGCAGCACCACCACCATCAACAACAACAAACAAACAGCCCCAAATTGGATGAACAAGGAAACGGACAATCGAACATGCAAAACAAAGTAAAAACATCAGCCAATAATGGTAATGACGCTGCAAATAAAAAAGAAAAAGAGAATGACAATGGTTTGAATACATCAGGAATAACGATTGTACCGGTTAAATTGACATCGAATACACAAACTGAAATGATTGGTAGCTCAACATCAACATCTATGCCAATGATAATCAATAATAACAATGAGCACGAACAATTGTCAATTAGCTCAAATGGTATGCATGTTGAACAAAAATTGGAAAATGGTTTATATCGGATAAAAATTGCCGAAATAATCACCGATGAATTTAACAATGGACACAGTAATGATAATGGAGTCCAATTGAATGCTGATGATGCTATTCAAAACGAGCATAAAATCAATACAAATGACAATTTAAATATGCGACCACCGATTCCATTGAGCCGTTTCAATTTAGGGCGTGCATCGAGCAATACCGGCAACAATGATGGCCAAGGTAATATTGCCGATTTGTATCCACCAAAATTGGAAGATTTTACATCGATAATACGAGAATCGAATGAAAAATTGATCAAAGGAAAAAATCGTCTAGTTGGATTGGAAAATAGTGATGGGGATGATGACAGCAGTCATGCACACGATGATTTGGACAATAGGCGTTTCAATATTATTGACGATCGAAATGAACAAGAAAATGCGATTCGATTTAATAGTGGTGGAGGCATCATTGGATCTGCTATAGATGAATTTGATGTGAATCATAACAAGCAACAAACACAAATCAATGGTCCGATAAATTCAATTGAAAACAACATTCCAACCACGAAAATCGAAATTGAGCTAATTGATGAGCCGGGCACATCAAAGGACGTTAAAATTATCGGGCCCAGCGATGATGATGATGACGATTACGTGAATCCAATTGAACGAACAAATGCAAATGATAAAGTAACCGATTTCACATCAAAATTGCAAGTAAACGATGAATTGATTAGCAAAATTGAACAAAGCTTCCGTGATACGAGCATGACAAATAGTTTACAGCATCCGGTGGTACCCGAACCATTTACAATTAACAAACCGGTAAACCCAATGGGATTCATCGAACGTCGAACAAAAAAATTCGATCCAGCATACAAAAAACGATTGATGGAAAATCGAGAAAAATCAAATGATGAACAGGTAAAACGTGTTACGAGGCCAGTCGACTTTGATCCAATTGCAGCAAATACGATTTCATCATCGGACAATGAACGTGAAGATGGTGCAAAATATTCAACTACAAAATTCTATAATGGCAATGGATTGATATCGGAGCTGATACACACCAATGGCAGCGTTGATTCCCAAAAAGCAGTGAATTCATCGGAATTCAATCGAATTAATGGCACCACACAGCACAAACATGGAATCAATTCACCGAGTAAAGATGCAATGGGTCGCCAACCAATTGATGCAAATGATCAGAAAATTCTATTCATTAATGTGAACAACAACAGCAACAACAAGAGCAAAAATAATTCAGGCAAAATTGACCAAACTGAAATTGATCGATTACAAAAACATCGGCAACAAATCATCAAAGATAGCCAGCGTCCTGCCAATGCAACTGAATCAATGGCCATCGGTGAACAGCAACACCAACAACGACCATCAAAGAATATGCATTTATACATAATTCATGATGATGTTGATGATACGTCCATAGGTCGAAAATCATCTGAATTCATTAAAACTAATTACGAAGATAGTAATAATGAGCGATTGGCAGCAACAAAAATACACTCTATAGCCACGAATGGTGAAACAACTGCAATGCCACTATTTTTGGCAACCAGAGCTTCGGAAACAGTGGTCCCAATGAAAACCACATCAAACAATTTATCGACTCAAACATCAGTTCATGCAATTAGTTCGACTGAAAGCAATTTGGTAAAACATTCATCATCACTGAATCCGATTATCGAAACGACTACCGACAGACGAACGGTAGCACCACCATTGGAGACAACAGCAGCAGCAGCAACAACAACAACAACAACCACTTCTACGGAAACGATAAGCTTTGGTATACGATCGTTTACAGTTGAGGTTGCTGCACCGGCAACGGAAAAACCGATTCCATTGAATGACAATGTTGACTCAGCCGCTAACGAAAATCCATTGCCTGAACGAGTAATGTCATCGGTGCCAATATCAACATACGATGATAAACTTTTGAGCGAACGCATTAAAGTTTTTCAACCGTCGGCCATATTGATGCCGGATTTTGAACAGCAGCAGCACCACCACCATCAACAACAACAAACAAACAGCCCCAAATTGGATGAACAAGGAAACGGACAATCGAACATGCAAAACAAAGTAAAAACATCAGCCAATAATGGTAATGACGCTGCAAATAAAAAAGAAAAAGAGAATGACAATGGTTTGAATACATCAGGAATAACGATTGTACCGGTTAAATTGACATCGAATACACAAACTGAAATGATTGGTAGCTCAACATCAACATCTATGCCAATGATAATCAATAATAACAATGAGCACGAACAATTGTCAATTAGCTCAAATGGTATGCATGTTGAACAAAAATTGGAAAATGGTTTATATCGGATAAAAATTGCCGAAATAATCACCGATGAATTTAACAATGGACACAGTAATGATAATGGAGTCCAATTGAATGCTGATGATGCTATTCAAAACGAGCATAAAATCAATACAAATGACAATTTAAATATGCGACCACCGATTCCATTGAGCCGTTTCAATTTAGGGCGTGCATCGAGCAATACCGGCAACAATGATGGCCAAGGTAATATTGCCGATTTGTATCCACCAAAATTGGAAGATTTTACATCGATAATACGAGAATCGAATGAAAAATTGATCAAAGGAAAAAATCGTCTAGTTGGATTGGAAAATAGTGATGGGGATGATGACAGCAGTCATGCACACGATGATTTGGACAATAGGCGTTTCAATATTATTGACGATCGAAATGAACAAGAAAATGCGATTCGATTTAATAGTGGTGGAGGCATCATTGGATCTGCTATAGATGAATTTGATGTGAATCATAACAAGCAACAAACACAAATCAATGGTCCGATAAATTCAATTGAAAACAACATTCCAACCACGAAAATCGAAATTGAGCTAATTGATGAGCCGGGCACATCAAAGGACGTTAAAATTATCGGGCCCAGCGATGATGATGATGACGATTACGTGAATCCAATTGAACGAACAAATGCAAATGATAAAGTAACCGATTTCACATCAAAATTGCAAGTAAACGATGAATTGATTAGCAAAATTGAACAAAGCTTCCGTGATACGAGCATGACAAATAGTTTACAGCATCCGGTGGTACCCGAACCATTTACAATTAACAAACCGGTAAACCCAATGGGATTCATCGAACGTCGAACAAAAAAATTCGATCCAGCATACAAAAAACGATTGATGGAAAATCGAGAAAAATCAAATGATGAACAGGTAAAACGTGTTACGAGGCCAGTCGACTTTGATCCAATTGCAGCAAATACGATTTCATCATCGGACAATGAACGTGAAGATGGTGCAAAATATTCAACTACAAAATTCTATAATGGCAATGGATTGATATCGGAGCTGATACACACCAATGGCAGCGTTGATTCCCAAAAAGCAGTGAATTCATCGGAATTCAATCGAATTAATGGCACCACACAGCACAAACATGGAATCAATTCACCGAGTAAAGATGCAATGGGTCGCCAACCAATTGATGCAAATGATCAGAAAATTCTATTCATTAATGTGAACAACAACAGCAACAACAAGAGCAAAAATAATTCAGGCAAAATTGACCAAACTGAAATTGATCGATTACAAAAACATCGGCAACAAATCATCAAAGATAGCCAGCGTCCTGCCAATGCAACTGAATCAATGGCCATCGGTGAACAGCAACACCAACAACGACCATCAAAGAATATGCATTTATACATAATTCATGATGATGTTGATGATACGTCCATAGGTCGAAAATCATCTGAATTCATTAAAACTAATTACGAAGATAGTAATAATGAGCGATTGGCAGCAACAAAAATACACTCTATAGCCACGAATGGTGAAACAACTGCAATGCCACTATTTTTGGCAACCAGAGCTTCGGAAACAGTGGTCCCAATGAAAACCACATCAAACAATTTATCGACTCAAACATCAGTTCATGCAATTAGTTCGACTGAAAGCAATTTGGTAAAACATTCATCATCACTGAATCCGATTATCGAAACGACTACCGACAGACGAACGGTAGCACCACCATTGGAGACAACAGCAGCAGCAGCAACAACAACAACAACAACCACTTCTACGACTGCAGCCATTTCAATTACAAATAAACAGTCTCATCAATCTCATTCCATAGCTGACTACTATCAAAAGGAACGTCGTCTTTACGATGGCATATTATTGGAAGCTGATTGTGATATGCAAACGCCTATTCCAAATGATTCAACTATATGGCGTGGCAATGAAACTCATGAACTTAATCTACCAACAACCGTAAGTTTCAACTTATTTTCTTTGTTAGATTTTTTTCGGCCTGTTTTTCATTCATATGAATGCATTGAACAAATTTATTAAGACCATATTCGATTTAAACCAAAAAATAGGGACTCAAAATGAACCATTCTACCCTGAAATACATTTTATCGAGCGAGACGATGAAAGAGTGATAATAAATAATTTATACATATGTGTACATTTATGATGATGATATACGTTTAAATACAGTTATTGCATATTAGTATTGCACCATTTTTGCATTACAATTTTGCCGGTATACATATTATTGATTATACGGCAATTTGATAAATTATGGTAATTTTATTTGGTTGGTTTCTCTTTGTAGCCAGAATGCCCTGCATCGGGAACTGAACATTCAATATTCGGGAAATATGAAATCCGCAATACCAATAGTAGTTATTATTATTAATTTATGTTTTACAGATTTCAGGAAGTGTTTATTTTTTGTTTGTTTATTTATTCATGTCTGCTTACGATCCAAACTGATCATTTATTTGTGTATAGAAAACGAGAATTCATAGCTCGAAAAATTCGATTTATGTTTCGACATTTGCCTACATACACGAACGAGGAGAGAACAAAAATTTATATCCAATTGCAATTTGTATGCATAATGTAATTAAAATAAAATCGACAACAACAACAAATTGTATTAATGGACTGTGAACTGTAATCGTGACCGTGCGTCATAATAATGAGAAAATCCAATTGGACCATCAACCATCGACCACCCGGACAGGAGACAAAACGGATATTAAATTTACAATACGTATTTTGTGGTATTCGATGCTTAATTCAGTACTCGCAATATAAAATACATCCTAGTTTTTCCAAATTCGAATTCAAAAATTGTAAATCGTAAATATTTTAATTTCTAGTTCCAATTTAGGTAAAGTGGGCGAGAAAAATCATGGATTAGAATGTGTCAATTTAATTAAGTCTGGACTATTTTGTTTGAAATCATTGGAAAGCGATGGTTCTTTGTGCCGAATTTTAAATATCATTAATTCATTTGGTTTCTAATGAATGTACGAATTTGTACGTAAATAAATCACAATATGTGTAATGTGTATTGTGTATGCGCTGTGCATTTTACATGTATTTTAATTGCTAGGCAAAATGAAGCGATTTAATTTCAAACGAACGAATTCGGTTCAACAGAAGTCACAAACTTTACCGAAGTAAAAAATTTGAAGCGAAAACAGAAAAATATATTTCGCGTCCGTATCAAAATAATCAAATTTACGTATAATGTTTATGGCTAAATACTGAATAACAAATCACGATCTATTTCATTTGTGCCATTTAAAATGGTGGACAGACTTCCAATGTTCGCTTCTAATTTTGTGTGTCATTTCGTTGGGCACAAAAGTGGAAAAAGATAGGAGGGTGGAAATTGGACAGCATTGACCAGATTTATGGTGTCGCATATAAAGTTGTTTGAAACACATTTATGTGATAAAGGAAACGTTTAAAATTCTGAAATCAGTTCAAAACAAATAAACGACTGAGAATTCGTTTTTCGTTTTACAACTACGATATCATTAGACGTTTGTCACTTTGTATTTTGAAATTGTATGCTGAACGAGATAGGAGAGACAGAGGACATTTTTCAAGTCTATATTTTATTGCAGTCATTCTTGTCAGAATGAACAATTGAAAAATACGAATTAAAATTTACTTGGCCACCAGTTGATGCTATTACGATGCACGGCTTTTTCTCGTTCACAGTTTAAATGAAATATTGAATTTTCGTTTGCCAGTCTCGGTGACTGTTAATGGTTGGATATTAGATATTTCTTTATGCATTATGCATGACTTTTTTCTTCTCTGTCTCTCTCTTTCTATTTTACTCTATCGTTATCTTTGAGCCCATGACAAACAGATCGATGATGAGCTCGACAGGCTTGTGGCTTGAGGGATGTTCATCGTTTTTATATAATTCAGTTTTCATAAATCGAATTATTGCATCGAAAGCATGAATCGAATGAAATGCTTCAATGGACAATTTTCGAGCTCTGTTACCAAAAAAAAGCGACACCATAAGCCATAAACGAGAACTGGCAAAACGGCCAACATTTGAAATGATAATATTTCTCATCTGAAAATTTTTATTTTATGAAATAAAATCGTAAAAATGAGTCCATCATAATAAAAATATTGGATTTACGATTTTTCTCTTCTTCCATTCTTTAAATGTGATTCATACTGTTCCCGGTTTCAGGTAGGGTTGATGCGCTATTAGTATTCATAATAACTTTATGCCTGTTCGAAAAAAAAATGGTACTGAATTCAAGTGAATAGCAGCGCGTCATTGAGTGCACAGCCTCAATATTTTATTGCAAGATATTCCAAAGTTGAAATGGATTTTACCTCCCACTCTCTTTCGCTACTTCATAACCTTTGTGTGTATGTGTTTTATTCGATCAAATAATTTCTGGTCAATGGCCAGAGTGGAAAAGTGGTAAATAGCAGATATTTGTTCGCTAATAACAGCCATGAAACACATGTGAACCATTAAAACTGATTTTATGGATAGATTTTTATTTGACACATTTCCGATGCAAGACCAAGTTTTACCAGCCATTTCACATTCCATATACTTTATACATTCACAATGAACAATCAATAAATTCTGTTGCTGAAAAACACGACATCGTAACCGAGGAGTTGAGAAATTGAATTGCCCCTAACCGAAAATCGGTTGCTTAATGCTCGATAGCTTGAGATGTGAGATATGTTCGATGATTCGTAGCCAAAATTTTGTCGCTGGTTCGTTCATTCGTTCGGCAGTAAATATTGTCTGGAACTCATAACAAACAGCATTCATTTGCACGTTTATCATCCGCATTCACATTAGAAATAATAACAAAAATGTAATTAGATTCTATATAAATTCCATGGCATCCATACATATGATGATATGAGGGGACCAAAAACCAAGATTCAAGTATCAAATATCGCAAATAACATTCAATTTGGCTCTTGGAGAAGGAAAAAAAGGGCGAAAATATATGAAAAATATCTTGTAACATACGAATGAAATGTCTCCGGGCACCAATCTCCAGTGCCGAATGTGATATATTCTGAAACTTAATGAAATGTTCAACGTTTGGAATCCGAATTGTAAATGTGTGCAGTTCGCACATTCAACTGAAGTCATATTGTGGTGTTGTGTCATGGGTCATCGTGAGAATAAAACAGTTATTTGCTATCGATTGCTGCATACATTTTTATTGTTATCATGATTATTATTATTTTTTCTATAGACTTTTGTTTGTTCTTCGGTTTTTCCCTCACAAACGTCTCATGAACACGGTACGCGAGTGCCAACCATTTCATTCGTGTCTTTTTTTTTTGCTTTGAAGTTTGTCGAGTGCAACGTGTGAGCTATCCACATTTCATCTTTGAATGGTAACTGGTAGCTTAATGCATACATTCATGACTTGGAAATGGGAAATAGCGAAAAATATAACATTTTCATTTTCCATTGCAGACATAATAAATTCAATTTCGGTGATAAATTTCATTTAATGGGAATATTTTCCTGCTCTCATTTTATTCAAATGCAACAGAGCCAAGATCAGGCAACAGAAAAATACATTTAACATGCCCGGAAAAAGTGCAGGAATAGAAAAATTATTATTACGCAATAAAATATTTCATTCTTTCAGTCACAGAGCCGATTTCGTTCTTTTTTTAGAATTTTGTAAACTGTTTTCATAGCAAAAGCACAAATTGAATAAGCATTCATGTCAAAGGTGAGAATAATGTTGGAAATTGCCATTAAGAATCCAAGGTGAAAATTTACCCAATTTCATAATGCGAAAAGGAATAAAAGAAACTTTTACGTTTTGTGGAATGATGAAGCTAAAAATAAAATTAGGTGCAATCATAACAATATTGAATGGATTTATGAAATAAACTTGTATGGAATAAAGAATTGAAAACAACACACTTACGCCACTTGTAGTTCCTGTTAGGCAAACATATCACGGTGGTCCAAACTTTCTCTCTAAGGTATTATGCCTTTTTCGAAGCTTCCGTGATTCGTTTATATTTTGGAAATGGCTTAAAATAATGTGGCTACGAGCCTGTTCAAATGCTTTATAGACAACTGAATCTTCAAAGCTTTTGTTTTTAGGACTCCTCTGTTTATATTTCTAGTTTTTGGGACTCTTTTGTTTTTTTTTTAGTTTTTCATTTGCCAATTTCGCCGATTTTCTTTTTTATATTCGCCAATTTCGCCAATTTTCCTTTTACGTCACCAAATACGATAATATAATTATCCCATTTCATAAACTGAAAAAGTGCCAGCGTTATACAATAATTGTTTGCATACGTTACATTTTAATTCTTCTTGGATGGGCTCATTAGAATCAAAGCAAACATTTTCCACTTTTCATTTAGTCATTCTCCCTTGCATTCTCCTCTCTCCTTTTTTCTCAATTACTTCAAAACCTTGTTTAATAGAAGAAACATTGTTCAGTTAATAAAATGACATTGTTCGTTCGTTGCTTCAATAATCAATGTGAATTGTCCATGTTCACTAATTAGTCAAATGGAAAAAAAGGGAAAAAGAATAATTTCAGTAGATAGTCGTAAAAAAAATTAAATTACTCGCAGGCTCATAAAATGTTCCAAAGTTTCAAGCTTTTTATCATTAATTCTTACTCGTTAGACTCCGGGCTCCAAGAAAAAGCTTTCAATATTATGGCTTCGGATTGAGTGTTTATATTAAGAATGAGCGTATTTTTCAGTATTTTGAGATTGAATCGATTCGAAGCGCAATGGCCACCATGAATGCTCCGATAGAGATTTCATCAAATTGTTGTTTAATTAAAAATTTAATTCGACAAATCAATTGAAAATGTTATGTTGCGATTCTGTCAAGTTGTTTAAAATTGCGGACATTTTTTTATTTAGCAACAGAAAATTTCCAATTAAATCCGAGAAAAAATGAGGCAAAGAATATCGTCGCATTTCGTTGATTCCTTTCATCCGAATTTCCGAAGAGTTTCAATTAAAATCCTTACCAAATCCATATTATTGAATTTTTTAAATGTTAATCTTTGAAACAAAAAATCGATTAACCAAACATCCATTTGATGGCTTGTGGCTTCCTCAAAAACCTAAGAATTCATTCGAATTCAATTTCCGAAATGTCATACATTTTTCCCTCCCCACAAAACTGCACACAATTTGCAATTTCTTTCTCTTTTTGGATTGGCCGCTGAACGCCCAGGAAAACCCAAATGCCGCAATAACAACAGGATTTTCGGACAAAATATACTTGCATTGGGCATTGGCGAATTTGAATCGGAGTCTGGATATTGATACAGGAAACGACTGAACAAAAAAAAAAGATACAAAAGCGAAACATGGTCAATCGATAAAATCGATATGCAATATTCAAATATCGCATCAAAAAGTGTTGAGGACTCAATCGAAATGAATATTTACGTTTTATGTTGCAATTGATTAATTGAATTGACATCAAGTAATGTTTAACAACGACCGCAATCCACAATTTCGATTAAATTCTCTTTTCATATTGTTGTCGAGAGTTACGAAAGTGAGAAAAATGCAATATTTCATGGATGAAAAATGGGAAATGATTCAATTCAGTTATTTCAATGACATGTTCTGATTACTTTCCAATTCATTTTCAATTCAAACAGGCCAAAATAAAATATTTTATGTACATTATTTATAGAATTGTGTTTGCTTGATTCGTTGGAAACAATTGAACGAAATCTGTTGATCGATTTCATTTTGGAAAAAAGTGTCAAATTCGTACAACTGGAAATTAATTTTATAATCGAATTTCAAATGTTTATTCAAACAGTGTGTTAAGTGTGGATTCATATTTAGAATTTTAATTAAAATTTCATTCAACATAGAAACGATTTAACGGATAATGGTCGCAGCACGAGAAAACGAATCCACAACATTACAAATGTCAATATTCAATGGCGTTTAAAACGTAATGATATTTCATTTAGTAAACCAGTATTTACAAAATAATTTAGCTGAATTATTGAAAATTCCAATTGAAAACTGTGGAGCATTCGAAATGATTCTAGTCTGAGAGAATTGATTTCAGCTACCATCTATTGGCCTTCGGCATTTGGGTTTTGAGCTGCAACTTCCAACTTGAGAATCGCTTCAATGTTTCAAATCAAAAGGAAATACGTATGGCAAACGAGTAATCTCATTAACCTTTTCCCCATTTTGTTGCCATACATCATAATAGAAATTGGGACGATGGAAAACTTTGATCTCATTAACGGGCAATATATCAAACAGTATTATACAAAATGTGGTGGTCGATGAGCCTAAATGTGTCATAAGCAATCTAACAAATATGGCGCAAAATAATGGAAGGTTGAAAAAAGTTTTCGCATTCAATTACACCATTTCAGGCGAACAATAATGGACGAACAAAAACCATCACAGGAAAACGGAAGTAACCACAAAAATCCTTAGAAACAAAGAATGTTAGAAAAGAAAAGAAAGTGTTCATTGTCTACGTATGATTCATAACACAAAGGCAATTTTGCACACTTACATTTTTGGATTGAATAAATGCGAATACCGCCCTCGAAGGTATTTATTTCAAAATTCACCATTGCCCTTCACTTCATTGTTCAGATATCGTGGCGTAGGTATGTATGTGTGTACTTTTGAATTTGTGTCACAAATGTTGCATTACAAATTGAATCGAAAATGTTCAGGCTACGATGCAGTGGGTTTTGTTTTGCCCTTTAATTTCCCGAAGCTGTGAGCATGTCTCGTTTGACACGATTCGTTTGCGTTTGACGGTGCTGTTGCTCACTTGGGTTGTATTTTATATTGTATATTTCATCTTAAATGTCTCCATTTACATTCTGGCACGAAAACGGATATCAAAAGCAAGAGAACAATAAAACTGTTGGCAAACTGGGTGAATGATGGCACCAAACAAATGAAACAATTTAGCGTCGTAATAAAAATGAAAAAAATAATACGCAAAAGAAATGAAACGAAAATATAAATAAATAACAATATTCTTATCATAAGAAACACAACGAGAACATTTTTGGGGCGAAAAGGGCACAGCTTCGGAACCAAATGCCAAATAGACAAATAATTTTCTCCAAAAAGATCTAATACACGACGACAAACCATTTCAAAATGCTACCGGCATCCAATATTGTTTCACATAAAACAGCTTAATCCTTTAAGAACATTTAAAAGCGTCATTCCTCTTTCTTGCTTTCAACATTGTCGCGCTTTTTCTTTTGCTTTTCTGGAAACTGCGTCTTATTCGTTAAAGATTTGATCAGCTCTTTGAAAAGTTGTGGACGCGATTATGAATACAATTCAGTATAAATTCATGAACAGCTCAAACCAACTACTATTTTAACTGTCCAATAATAAACGATTCAAATGGATGTTTTAGTAATGAGAAATGAATAAAACTTTAACCGTTTTCATCGCATCAATTTTATATTCAATACATAAAACATAATTTCCCTTTTATTGGACTTTATATTCATTTTTCATAGATTCGAATATGGATCATATAACATTCAGCATTGTTGTATGAATGACGATCATTGGTCGTATGAATTTCGAGATATAGAAGATTCTTCGAAGAGATTAGTGTATTTTCTTGTATTGAATTCTCCTATGCTCCCTAACAAATACAATAAACGATACATTCAATTTAATAAGAAGTTGTGTGTTTCGGTTACAATTTCAACCAAATCGAAGAACTTAATAACAACCATAAAAACTGATTGTAATGAAATACAGAAAGCATGTCATCGATTTGTTTTGAACGAAAAAGGACATTGTGATCCCTTTTCATCGCACTGGTTGTTTGCTACTGAAGTATTATTTTGTAATATTTTCTTGAATGTCGTTTCTTCGTCTCAGCTGCGTAAGTTGGTTTGTTTGTTTGTGGATTTCGATTCGAAATGATAAAACGAAATTCTTTCGGTTTAATTTGATGATACGAAATTTTTCTCTTTTGGTATTTTTTTCGCTATCGACAGCACAAAATCTCACCATCATATTCGTTCCGAATGTCAGCAGAATTGTAAATAAATGCCAATATGCAGTTGACCATCCATTATCGTTTCCAATTTCCAATCGTACAATGGGAAATGGGAGAGTATCATGAACTTTCTCCATCTGCCGTCAGTGAAAGAGCAATCGAACATTTTATCCGATTCTGATGTCAAATGAATCTGAACGAGCGTTCAATTGCTTTTGTCAATGACGTTGAACTAATTATGTGACAATCGAGTAATCTGAGTATGTCATGGTTGAAAGCGATTTTGACAATTATTTGTAATTCACAATCAAATAAAAAGAATCCAATCGCAGCAAACAGTTGACACTGAAATATAATAATAGAAAGACGAAACAAAATTACTTTCATTTTCGGGACTCCGATTAAAATCAATCATGGATTGTATACGCGATGTGCTCGGATCAAAGCAATTAGGCGCAAAAGTTTTATTTCTTAGCCTAGCAAATGTCCTAATTGGACTTTGGATTGCTTTTGCTTTATCATATTTTGAAACAAAACATCGATTGGACGTCATTGAATATCAACATCGATTGGTTATCGAAGAAATAACGCGTCTTGGTGATTTAACAAAAGATTCACCTCAATTGTTATTCAAAGATTACGAATGCCGATACAGCGAACGTCAAAAACACCAAAAGTATTTGTCATCGATGGCCAAAATTGATAAAGTCATCACCGAATTGGATGAAATAAAACAAATTTCAAATCAAAAAGACTATTTAGATCGAAGTGGCCGATCTGATTATGCATTAGAAATGTCTGGTGCTCAAGTTTTATCAATTGGTAATACAAAATTGGCAACATCATCAACATCATTTTCAAAATGGCTTTCGCTGTTCGGCCTAAATAAAATCAGTAAATACTTTGCAAACGGACCAAATCGAGCCATTCAACCATCTATTCATCCGGGCGAGTGTTTTGCATTTACAGGCCCTGGCGAAATATACATAAAGTTGATAAAAACTGTGTTCATTGATGCGGTTAGCATTGAGCATATTTTGCCACAAATGTCACCCAACGGAAATATATTGAATGCCCCAAGTAATTTCAGTGTTTATGGCATGGAAAATCTAAATGGAAATGGAAATATTTCATCATCTTGTGATGATAGCAATACTATTTCGAATGCCATTCATTTGGGTGATTTTCAGTACAACATTAACAAACATCAACCATTGCAATTGTTCCAGCTGAATCAAAATGTGACGACAAAAAGTTTTCCAATTGTTCGTTTTTTATTTAAGTCAAATCATGGTGATCCAGGGCATACATGTGTCTATCGAATCCGTGTTCATGGCTCATTGACCAAACCGGATTACCATTATCAACGCGATCCTTGATTTTGTATAATTTTCTTTGCTTTTGAAGCGATTTAACTCAAAGCGCATAATTTAGCTGTAAAATAAGAAAAGAAGAAGAATAAAGAAATTGCGATGTTAATGTACCGATAATAAAGCCAATGAGGAAAATAATGATTTTGTCAAAAACGATATTGTGTGTGTGTGTGTATTTTGTATTATTTTTGAATGTCTTGCTCTAGGTTAAATGGTGTATTTGGCGCTTGCTTTTCAGTATTCAACCAATTCATTACAATGTCAAATTTTTCATAGAGAATTTTCGAATATTTTCGCTTCAACACTTTGCAATGTGTAGATGTTGGGTAGTCACAAAATCCATTCAAGACAAAAGCGAATTTCGAATGGAGAAGAGGAGAAATAATATTAACAGTTTCTTTGACTTCAAAGTATTATAGATTCTGACGTAAGAAAAAGCAAATTTATTAGATTTTCAAACATTTTCCAAGTTCACGACATTCAAACGTGAATATCGACTGCCGAGTGCTATCTCACTCCAGTAATGAAAAAAAAAACAAAAAAAAAACCAAACAATTTCAACGCATGATTACATTACCAATGCGAAACGTATCAATATTCGGCGAACAAGAATAACAGCATAGAAAAAATAGCAAGAAAATGATGGCAATAAGTGATGCGAACAAACGATAGATGATCGTCAAAAACGAAAACAACCATCGAGCAAAGAATGAAAACATTGTATGGATACTGACACCGATACAAACCAGTTATCTTAACAGGCAAATAGAATTCAAATTCAATGAAAAGCCAAACAGAAAGAAAGTAACGGGCAAATAGTCCGCTGTTTATTCGCTCAACAAGAGTAAAATTTATTTTTTTAGGAAAACAGCAACTAAAAAACCGGAGAACGCTTGAAATATATTTCACATGATGTATGGTATTCTAGATAAAAAAAATAAAAAGCTAAAGTGGTGTGCCATGGCTCCGGATACATGATAAGAAGAATGAAAAAAAAGCGTGCAAAGGATCGGGCAGAGAAAAAAGTACACGAAAAAAACAAAAATAAATATGTACCGATGTTGATACCGTTTTGTTCCTTTCATTCCACGTTTTCACAACGTGGCTTTATTGATTCAAATACCTAACGTTTTTGTTTATTTTATTCTTTTATCGCTTGTTCGCTTCACAGAAGGACAGGGAAAAATATTGGTTTTTGTTCGCATTTCCCATGCATCAAATTTATTTCCATTGTTTTCTCGACTCCATGAATATCCGATTTTTCTATGCTGTATTTTGATATCAATTTAAATTGTTTTGCTCCTTTTTTAATGCTTTCGGAGAAAATTTATGATTACGTATCAAAAAGTGCAAACAAATTTTACTCCCAGTGTTTGTCATAAATCCAGATTAGAATGATCCGTTGATATTCACCTCTAAATCCAAATTATATTATTAATTAAATTTCTTTTACAAATGGAGGCCTTTTATGTCAGATCACAATTATAAGCCTGAATGAATTCAATTTTTTCGATAAAATGTGCATTGCGTCATAAATTTACATATTCTTTTCCAATATTTTCGCTTTAGACTTTTGCAAAGCCTCACTGAGGGGTGTAAGGCAATGGAGTCGTTTAAAGCTTCACAATTTTTTTTAAGAGGCTTTTCAAATTCTTCCCCAGTAATATTGTCAACTCTTTCATACATCTAGATAGAATTATAGGGAAGAAATTGGCAATTTTTATGCCTAGAAAATGGAAAAAATCTCGTAAGGGATCGAAATTATTCTCATCCGAAGCATGAAGCCACCAAATAACCATAATTTTTCATGATTTCATTTCTTTTCAAATCGTTTCGATGCGAAGGAATGTTCAATGGATTCATGGAAATGAGTAAATAAAACTACAAACAGAAATAGGAATATTTCAATAGAAAAACTGGATGATTAGGAAGCGGGGTTAAATGGATTTGGTTTTCTTTCTATTCATCAATTTGAATAGATCATTTCCAATTGAATGCATAGCCTTTTCATTTGAACTTTCCTATTTTACTGCCATCAAGGGATCATTTTGTTGGAATATGCAAATTTTATTGCGCCATCAATTTACTGAAGCTTTGAATTGACCAATTCGTTTTTATTACGATTATTATTTTTATTATATTGATAAATTGAAAAGTTCACAGTTCACAAAACTGATGACTGACGGCTGACGACTATACTCCAAACTTCAATATATTAATGACTAAAAATATGAAAAATATCAAACTTCAAATTTCTTTTTTCCGAATGCCAAATGGAGATTTGTCTAAACATCATAACTGCATTTTCGTAATTTGATTTTGTCTAATTTCGGTCCGCCATCGCACACGATTGACGTTCGAATTCGGAATTGACCATTTCTTTTCTCTCTTGTGAAAATTTCATTCAGAAAATGCATGAAATGGCCTTAATAATGTTAGTTATCGTTTTTCTTCAATTCATGATGACAGATTCCCGAATGCCGGTCCACATCAGTTTAAACCAATTAAAAAGAAATCCAAAAAACATCTACCTTGATTCCAAGAAAAGAACACTCAACTGTGAAATGTCGAAACGATAGGTTGAATTGACTTTAGTTGAATAAAAAAACATGAACGAAGTGAGATAGAGGGATTGAGAGTGAGAGATTGAGAACAAACAATGATGGTGATTCACACTTGAGTGAGTGAACCATACGTGTGTTGGTAGAATAAATAAAAGACAAGCAGAATTCGATGGTACCGAATCCAAATATATGCACCACAATGATGGCACAAAATTCTTATGTATTTTTGAACTGGCTATTATTCGCTTGAAAAACGTCAAAGAACATCCAAAATTTTTATAAAATCCATAAATATTAGAAAATTCTGACAGAATCCTATAAAAACCACTAAACCCAAAATTTGAACTCCTTGGAGTACAGTTGATGCCTTCCCAATATT
>GL501428.1:188545-202460 GCA_000149185.1 Mayetiola destructor
CTGTAATTTGAAAAAAATAGAATTTGTACGAGAAGACCAATTTCTTTCACGTTCCAATCTGTCCCCGTTCACGTCAAGTCACCAACGCGAAATGAATTAAAAATATTTTTCAAGAATCGTGACATATGAATGGCGTTCAAAGTCGCAGAATTCATGCAAGACATTTATACTATGTATATAATGGATTATTTATTAAAGGCTGTCATTCAAAAACTGTTCTTTTGTGGGTTTTTTCCATTCACAGTTTTAGCTATTATGAAAATATTTCAAACAAGTCGAAAGAAAGTGATGTTATCCACAATTTCGATTTGACATCATTAAAATGTTGCTAACGATCCAGAGTTGGTAGCTCTAGCATTTATAATAATATTCTCAAAGCCACCATGTGACTGTGATGTATTTGTTACATATGTTCAATGATTTATTTGGATAACCATTTGTTTGCCATCAATTCGCAGTCATTACCATAACGAACTAGATTTGTGAACTATGTTTATTATTCATTTGTCAAATGCTCACACCTACACCGTTATTCACATATTCACACATGGCACATGAGACATAGAACATACAAATTCACCCTTAGGACATTCCACCTCCAAACAATTCAAACAATAAATAAATATCCATGAAATGAATGAAAGCAAATAGAATAAAAATATACAAAAATTGTGCAACCAAGAGTAAAAACACTTAAATGATATCTTTGTGTGTGAGAGAGAGTATGGTTTGTATGAATTCAAACCACTTTATGTTAAATGCACATAAATCAAAGTGCATTCTGTTTGTGTTTTCGTTAACGGTAACGAACGATTTTAGAGTTATTAATATGAATGCATTGTGTGTGTATTGGATATTGTATATGCTACATAAATGCTTCAGGCTTCTGGCAATACTATGTCACACGGATAAATGATAATAAATTTTATTGCATTCACTTCTGTATTTCTCATGAAATAACTAATGCATTATAAATATTGGTTATTCATTCCATTTGGTGGCATTACATGTGAATAGGGTTTTACAATCACATCGTGTCGATTTGTTTTCATATAATCACATTGCGATGCTTCTTCGGGCATAAATGGTTTTGCTATGTGCCAAAGTGGTTTTAAATAAGCTTCGCTTTGAAAAGCATATAGTTCAATGATGAAAAGGAAACAGAGAGAAAATAGTTTTGAATCAATCGGATAGAGAATAACTTTCTTCTCATTCACCATACAATGGCATAATATCAATGATTCTGGTAGCATTCCAACAGACTTGATCCGGAACTTCTTCAGAGAGCCGCTACTCTCATTCAATTCATAATGAAAGTTTGCGCGATTTTCTTTTTATCATAAGAAGATATAGTTTGTATTACGGTTCCATTAAATCTTCTCTATTCATACGAGGCAGTGCATATGGAATATGCTCCAATTGCCCACAAATCCATTTGCCATTTCATGAATAAAATATGCAACTTGCAATACGTTATCCTTTTCTAGATGAAAAGTGCTGATATCGAAGGCACTACACAGTGTACACTCACTACGTACACACTGTGGATTCATGCTTTCCTTGCATCACAATGGCGACGCTACCATTAACACTATCGTAATAAATGCAATTTCTAAAAAAATATTTCCATCAAGTTTTTAGCCACCATGAACATCATTCAGTTTTTATGGGTGTCGTCATTTCAGTTTCGCAAAAAGTTTCGTAAATAAAATAATCAAAAACCGCAATGTAAACAAATCGAAAACAAACTTCATCCATCAAGTCAGAACAAACAAGTGAAGAGCATGCGATGGTTCCAATTGAAAAATTTCCACAAAGTTATTGAACCAACACTTGGAACTTGAATGGCAACCACAATCAACCATGATAAAGTAAATTCATCGTATTCAATATTATATAGAAATAACAATATGGCACAATGTAAAAATTTTATTCTTTTTTTGTCGTCTATCGTCAACAGTCAACTCACAGCTGTGATAAGAACCGAAACGAGATTCATATTTATTTTATTTTCCCGTTAATTTTATCCTTTCTATCATGTCATTGGTTTTCATTGACTGCTGCTTTAGAAGTCGTTCTAGTAGCACATCCAATGTTTTTATTGTATATTGCAATGGACGTCAGATATTTTTCCATAAAATAACATTTCATTCTTTCGGCTTTGATTTTTTCTGCTTTGTTATCATAAATTGAGATACGATTCGATACACAACGAAATTTTCTTTCCACCGGAATTCGTTGGCATTTTTTTATATTTGAATTAAATTTGCATTTGGCCGCCCGAAACGTTCGGAAAAAATCAATAAACATCAATAAAGAAATATCAATAAACATAAATGCAAATGATGTTCAAACTTCAAATATCATGCCTAAGCCAATGAACACAACCACTAACCAAACAAAATACAAGTGTACGTTTTTTGATGCATTGATGTTCATTGTGTGGGATGTAGAAAAGGGCAAAATATTGAATTTATTCGAAATACGGAAGCGTGTTACCATCAAATAACCAACAAATCGTCTGGATCTGGTGGAGTAAAGAAAGAAATAGATGCGATAGACAAAAGCAGCATCGTCATTTTCATGAACTGATTCCTGGTTTGAAGGCATGCAATTATTTCGAATGAAAATATTTTTTGTTTGCTCATTGATCAGTTGGTGTTTGTTAAGGAAAAACTGATTGCAATTTTCATTCAACCATGGAAGCCAAAACTAACCGTTTTTTCTTAAAAAAACTGTGCCCTAAAAAATAAGGCCAAGATATTAATCATATTTACATTGCATATCTTCTCAATTTTTCCTCTTGCTTCAATTCAGGGCAACACATTGCTTGAGCAGAGCTATGGATAGCGAGTACTGAGTAGTTTTCACTTTGTGATTTTTTTTTTCAAATTTGCCTTGAAATCTTTATTCGACTTTATAAATTTATGCAGTGCAATTTTCTTATCCATATTAGCCGCACTCACATTGCCATTCAAGCCAATCAGTGTTGATTTTCGTTCGTTTCATTTGGCATAAACGGGTATAATGCGATGGAATAGCAGAGTAAAAAATTCAAACAAAATTTATGTTTTGCTGTTTTTCTTCAAAAACTACCGAATAATAATAAATGTTCCAAAGTAAACAAATAAGCTTTTTGTGAGCGCCACAAATTTTGAAAAGCCAAAGGAACCATTAAACATTATTCATATAATTCTCGTCTGGCGTTTATCAATTTGGCTTTAGAAGCGTTAAAGAACACGAATAAAGCACAAAATTTCATTATGAAATATTCTTTTGGTTTTGGGCATGAGAAGGAAAAAACCTAAAATTCATAGCTTTACTATAAAAAGCCAGAACAAGAAAAAATGGAAAAAATGACGATGGGAAAGAGGGAGCCATGTTCATGGAGTTCAGAAAATATCAAAGGGATAGAAGCATGCACGTAACATTAGGATCATGCACGAGAAAAAAATTGGTGAATTTTTATTTTTATCTTCGTGTTATATTCCTTTCTATATTTTTAACAACAATCAGACCGACAAGCACAGTCCTCCCGCTTTGGTATGAATAAAGATTTTATAAAAGGATAATGGCGTGGGCTAAACAGATACCACAGTTCACAAGAACAGCCCACTAATAATAATAATAATAATAATTTTAATCAGATGAAAAGATGAACACTCAAAACTCATACGATAAATGAGAACGGTTAAAGATTCTATGTGATTGTTTCGCATGATGGCGCCCATTGAAACATGAGTACTCATTTAGTTTGAGCGAAGTAAGCCAATAAAATGTTATTTTACAGTATTACATATAATTTCATAGAATTTAACGTGATAAATGATTGACTTTTATTCCGAACACATTACATTGAATATTTGAGGACTTCTTCAATACTCCAATATATGCTTGTTGTGTGAGCCAATGAGGGCGATAATTCAGCGATAAAACATTGTTTCAATATAATTGAGAAGATGATGTTACAAAGAACGCTCTTAAAATTGATAAAAAAGCAGGGAATTTTCATATCGCATCACTGCAACCATTCCGAAGCTCATATCACACCATCATTGTTTCTTTGTTCGTTGTTTGAAGTGCCTCGTTAACACACTCATTCTCCTCCTATGAATGTGGAACATTGAATTTGTGATGATATGTTTCATGCGTAGCCCAGCAAACTGTCATCCAACAAAGACTTAAGACTGACTCAACAATTGAAAAACTCACAACTTTCATCCGATCGTTGAGCGTTTTCGATTACCTACAATAAACTTGTTATGTTTTTCGGCCATCGATATCATCTTTTTTCTGTACTTTGGAAATTTTCTGTTATATTGGAGTCAAGCAGATACTTGTGACTCATCTGATATGTGAATCATCGCGAGTTCAATTTTTCAGAAAATATTCGACTCGATATGAGTTATGGCGCTATTAGAAAGTTTTTGCTCAGTTCCGTCTAACAAAGAATGTCAGAAAACAACTAATAAGACGCATCAAATCAGAAACTGGGTGAAATTCCACTGTTTTGCATAATTTGCGAAATACTGTTGACTGTAGATATTTACAATTTAATCTTTGGCCGCGAAGAAAAACTATTTTTTTTTTCTTCGAAAGGTCGAATGAATACTTACTTATACATATGCTCAGCAAGAAGAAAATTTGAATTTTGCGTAAATAATATTACGAAATGTTCGTGGTTGCGGAAGTCAGTTTAGACTTTAGAAAAACTTTAGATCTGTAAAATTTCAAATGTAAATGTATCACCTCTCATCACTTAAGTTTTTTTTTTGCCAACCGATTTCAGTTCTGAAACATCCTGTCTTGTAATATGTTCAATGCACAGACGTATCAGAGTTTCTCCAGGCCTATGTACGACGGCGCTAGAAATAAGCCAGTGACCAATGACCAACTAAATTATTCATAAATATTTTTTTCAAAGCGAAAATAGGCAATCTGACTAACACTCCCAATTACATTGATCCAAAGTTTAGTTTATTATTTACAGTTCCTGGTCAGTTAAAAAAAACCCGTAACTTCTATAACAAACAAAGCAAATAACTTTTTCATTTTCTCACATTAATACATTGATTCACAGTCCACTTTCTCATTTCACCGTTAAATATAAAAACCATTATTCGATCTCGTATACCATAATACTGACTGAGTACAAGGGCGATATCATCATATTTTCTGCTATTTAACATATCTGAATAATAATAAAAATGCTTCGCAAAGAATTGTTTGTGAAAGTTTTTCCAGTGTCTGTGCGTCGATTCAACAAAAGTTTTGTACATTATTATTTCGTTCTCAAAATATGAAAATAAAAAAAAAGAAGAAAAACAAAGAACAGTAAACTCCAACACAAGAGTACAGTACAGTATTCGAAGTGTACCTACTATTGGCATCTACCGGAATGATAAATTGTGTATTAGCCCAATGTAAACTTCTGTGCGCACAAATTTGGACAATATTAACTTTGTTTAAATTTAAAGCTCTCTTCACCATTCGGACTTTTTTCTTTTTAACATTTTTCGTTGATTTCGATGTGAGAAAAGTTCACCAGCAGAAGTAGAAGCGGGAAGTACTTTTTTTTATCTATTCAAAGAGCATTAAGCCAAAAAACATAAAAATTCTTTGGATGCGATGAAGATATGCAAAAAGCGGTCCATGTATTGTGGAAAAAACCGAAATTATAAATATGTAAATATGTGTTGCGTTGAGAATCGGATGTTGGGAAATGTTTGTGGTCCTTTCTAAATCAGCTGCTTTTTACTTCAATTGCATCGAAAACAAAGTCAAATAAAATGGTTTCAAGCGGAAAATCCACCAAACGGGAAGCTTATTCTGTTCACATTATACTATTCAAAACCATACAAATTTCCCGAGAAACAAATTGGCAACACGAAAATTGAGCATTTTCAGGCAAAATTGAATGAATGATAAATATGTTTCATTTTCCTTTTCAGACTCCAGAACGTTGTTCAGATGAGGGTGACTGTATGCCAATGATAATATCATGGGAAGGAGCTGCCGACATTCAGTCCGGTGATGTGCTTATTGTTGAAATTGATGATACGCTTTTATTACCAGCCGATCAAAGTCCTAGCACAACCAATAATATACCAGAAAATGGGTAAGTTCAAGCGCATATCGCACGGCGTGTAATATTTTTCTTCTTTTTTGAAAAAGATATCGATTCCACCGTTCGAATTGAGGGATGAAAATTTATTTGGATATTGTTCGTGAATGGTAGTATTCAAATTGAATGTCAAATGCATTTTTTTAATTCCAAACGAAAAATATGAGTCATTCTTCAGTCTATAGACTCCAACAGGAAATTCTATATTTGCACCGGAAATTATGCTGCATTCAAAGTTTTGCATTCATCAATTCCATGTGCCATGACAGTGTAACATTTGAATTACTAGAACATTGAACAAAATGACAATTGCCGAATGCATTTCATTATACGTTAATAAGAATGAGCAAATTTTGCGTTTGAAATGGTTTTTCTATTCGCGTGCAACAGCTGAAAAACTTAAGATAAAATCATGATATCAATGAACGTATTAAATAATAGGAAAACGACATCTGCATCAACGACCGCTAGCGCAAAATTTGAAAATGTAAAATCGGAAGCTTCTGAACGAGCATGAAACGATTTTCAATGAAATCCAACCCGAATGGAAACGATATGCTGAGCCATTCAAATGCTTCGACAATTCCGTAATTCGTAAAATCGATTTTCTATTAGAAATAGAATTTGTTACATGGGATGGTGCATGGTGAATGGTGCATTGACCATGATCACAAAATGAATATTGAAAGAATCCGTATTGAAAATTTGGTAATGTAAGCGACAGTCGGAATAACAACAATCGAATGAATTCATGATAAACCATCATTGATAGCAATAAACGTTCTTTTTTCTCGATGAATGTACGTTGTACGTACGCTACTAGCTGAAAATTAGAAAATGCAATAGTGAATTGTTTATATCGTTTCTGTAATCAACTGTGACAAAAACAATAACGGTTTAAATGAAAATACGCTCAAAGTAAAAGTAAATTATCTCAGAATTGAAATGTAACAAAGAAACATAAACACGTCTCACTTTTGCCAATTTCATTTGTATTTCGAGTACAGAATACGTAAACCTGCTCACAATGGTGAATTCAAGTGAGAATGTAATATTTACCATTGGAAAAGCTTCCAACAAAATGATAGAAAATAACGATCGATTGATTTGAAAATAAGAAATTTTTTGTTTCGTTGGTTATTTTGGAGCAAATATACTCACATATTCAGTCTTAATACATAATGCATTTTTTGAAGTATGATCAATAATAGGCCATGTTTATCACTTTCAATCAAGTAAAACATGAAACATTTAAACATACATATGAATGCGGTTTCCAATATTTTTCGAAAATTTTTCTCGAAATAAACAAGACGAAACCTCACTACCAACCACCTACCATCTACAAAATGCAAAATATTTCGAAAACAAATGGCAAAGTCAAAATTCATTCATAATTCACATATGTGCAAATCGACATGTCTCCTGGTGAATGGTAAATATCAATAAAATTATGTTTTATTTCAGGCTGTCGAAGTGAGTTTTTCCTTTCATATTTCATCTCTTCCGCATCTTCGTTTGTCATTTTGATCAATTTATAGCATGCGTTTTCAAATATAAAACCCCTCTACACAATAAAAAACAATCAATGGCATCAAACTGTTCGGTTTGAATGATGCATACGACACACAATGCTAACAGGACAATGAGACAATTTGCAAATGCATAATATCAAGTGCTGATGAAAATTTTACTGTACAAATTTTTGCTCAAGTGCGTGTTAAGAAAATCCTTTTTCAGATTTCGATTACAAATGATGCTCACTTTGTAGAGCCGTTGAAGAAAGAGGATTGAAGAGTGTTTTAGATTCGATGAAAAATGGAAATCTTTATTCGTTTTCGTGTTTACATTTTAAAATGAATATTTTCCATTTGAGAGGGTGATAAACTCAGGTTTTTGCAGCCAAAGCCGACAATAATAATTTGAACATTGTACATATGCCCAACTGACGACGCATAAATAATAACTGACAAAAACAACAAAGTACCACCAAAAGGGGGAATGTAATCCAATCGTATGATAAACACATCTTTTCTTCCATTGATGGGTTCACAGCGAATGCTCGCTTTGCATTTATAATGTTAATATTATTCGTATTAATCGGATATGAAACAACATGTGCATCATACAGACTTTGAATAATAAATTATTACATTTTTGCATATTGCCATCTAAAAACGACGAATTCATGAGTGTTGGACAGTAGCTCAAGCAGAAGAGATATCTGGAATTGCACAATGCATAAGCTCGAGGTGTTTTGTCTCATTATTTCTTACTTCGAAGAATGACTTCTTGAATTTGTGTCGCAATTCACAATGTGACATTGCTACATCGCATTGTATCGAAAATGTGCGAAAATGTAAAAATGTGCTCAAATCGATTTTAACTCTTTCTTGATAATATATTTTATTGCTTCGTTATGTCACATAAGCAAACGGAGGAAAACTAATGTTAGCGAAACCTGTTCCTGTGTAATATTGATTCCGAGGATGGAAAAACGGTTTGATTGCCAAACAAACGAATGCTGAAACGTGATATTATTTCAACGGAACAATAACCATTTTTTTTGCGCATTTTCGTGTCGCATTCATTTTATTCAATGCGACATTTTCCTCCAATTATTCATTCATTTTCTACTGACGGCTCGGATTCGGTGCTTTCTTTTCAATATTCAGATTTGATCAAACGAATATCTTTGTTCATTTTGTGTATATGTGTACGGTGTACGGTATGCAATGAAAAGGGATGGAGCGGAAAACCACACAGGATTTGAAATTGTCAAATTATTTTGGTTTCTGTAAACACTTTCTATTCAAACATTAATTTTCGATTTCCGATGAGCAAAGTAATTGATTAGAAGAATGGATTTTGGTTGGATGAGACTACCACGAAACGTTATCAAAATATGGAAACATGAAAATCGTTTTAAACCAACCATTTACACAATAGAATCTAATGAACGATGATTGCCATGTAAATGAAAAATTTTGTGGGAAACCACACGATCAGCATTGCACACAGAACTTTCGAAACATTCAATTGTCTGTTCGGTTTGAATGACCATCGATAAAAACATTCAAAACGTACACATTTCCACACCATGAACAACAGGCCACGAGGAAATCAACATGGTATAAAGCATAAGAAAGGGATGATATTGCTCCATTTGAAGGCTCTGACAAAGGAATTAGAAAGAAATTCTATTGGGAAAAAGACCACAATTTGATATGATTTATTTATTTCGTACGGAATGTTGCGATCAAAACGATTTCAATGTTAAGCATTGTAATTCAAGCATCGTAAAAAATTCCGACTCAGTTGTGCGATGCGACCGATTTGAAACTTGATTCATTTTCTTCTCATCTTTTTGTTATGAAAGATGAGGAAGATAATAAATTCCTTTTCTCAAAAAAAAAAAGAAAAGAAAAGACGTATTATTGCCGTTCGAACCCGTATCACAGAATTCTTTGGAAATCTTTTTGGTATATGGTCCTCCGTTTAGTCGAAATATTAAACTGAAAGGAAATCAAATACGAATATAATTAATTCATTCTAAACCATTCATTTGAAAAAGGCAAAAATGCGGACAAATAGAACATCAAAATCCCATCCGGTCATTCTGGGTTACCTATTCTGAGATTCTGTGTTCTGTACCTATGAATAAGATGACGACGAATGGAAATGGATCTGTCTTCGAAATGTCATAATAGTAATTATTATTGTTATTATTATCGATATGGGACTTTTTACACTGCAATATGAATTTGGATTTAAATGTTCGTTCCCTGAACGGCTTGAGTTCTGTGTTTTGGCATATTTGGTCATAGACAATTCGGCTTTACTTTCGGTATCCTATCTCATAAATAACAATAATAATAATAGATAGTTCAATTGGTATTGAGAAGTGAATACGAAAATATGTATATGGGATTGGTATTCATCACGATCATTTCATTTTGGGTATAAAATCCTTACTAAAAAACCAAAGTAATTATGTTAAACGCAAACTGAATGAATATTGAGAGAACATGAAAAACAGAAGATGAACGGAGAAAACTTGTAAGAACTTCATAACAATCTAATGATGATCGCTGGACAAAACGAGTGTGGAATTCATTTCTCATCACTTTTTATCGGTTTCTTCCGAATCATTGCATGGCATTTGGCAATGAGGCATTTAAGGCAATGGTATTTGATTCGAAATTATATACAACAATTGAATGGGTTCTTACCTCATACTATGGTCATTTTAACGGGTGGAAATCATGTTCCTGACATGAATATCGTAAATTGGCCATAAGGGTCACTTTATATTTTCCAACTGAGATCCATATCGTTTAAACAGCAGTCCACAATTGCATTTTGAATTTCCCAGTGCAATGGACATATTGAAAACGTGTACGAATTTTGGATTTGGGATTGGTCTCAGGTGGAATATATGCCAATGACGGTACTTTTGATTCCAATAACATTTTACATTCTCCATGCATTCACATTTCACATCCAATATATCAAATATTGTTGCACATGAGAACAGAATGTGTACATGTGTTGCGTTTTTTTCCATTCATTTTGGTCAAGTGTAATAAAATGAAACGAATAACGGGTAGTGTTCGATTTCATTATGAAGTTTTCATTTTATTCATTTGCAAAGCATAAATTGACAACACATGTTGATTGTGCCGATTGTGTCGATTGTATAAATTGTTATGGTACAATTCACTCTAATTAAAATTAGACTTATTGTTTTCTCTCTTTTTTCTTTTCAATTCATTAATTTATAGCCACCGAGCAACCACATCCGTCTATCAGGTAACAAGACCTGGCCACGAACATTGTGATGCAACTGAAGGAATTTTATTGGATATAACGCCATTGATTGTAGATGAAAAAAAGCTTGTCACACTTTATGATAAAGACCTGACGGAAGGTGTCAACCTATTGATTGGTATGTACTATGTTTTTCGAATGTATTTTTGAAAAGCATATCAAATATTTTTATCTGGTATCGAATTTGCGCCATTGGCATTTTTAAAAAAGCATTTCAATGGATCAACGTCATAATAATAATACGATATAATCTATATTTTCTTTTATTGAACAGTTGTTTCGGATCTATGGGGACCCCAATGTGTACGATTGAAGGTTACAGTAAAATCGGATAACTGCGGTGAAAATGCACAATGTAGTGAAAAAGGCATTTGTTTTTCGAATCCAACGATGGTAAGTTTTGATTCCATTTCACGTTTTAGGTTGCTGTAGCTTAATTTAGCCCACAGATCTCAGTAGTGCTTTTTCAATAAAACGAGATCTCGATCCTCTCTGCGTACAAATCAGAGCTTCATTCGATACTTCAATAGAATGAGTAAATTCAAGAATCCGTACATATAAAATATGTGAAACCAGATCTCACGTACATAGTATGTGTAATGTGTACTCCGTACAATTAAGGTTCGAGGTTCGAGCTTTTGTGGCAATTTTTTTTCTCACAGTTTCCCCATTTTTTTTATTCCGGAAAATATGTTTTACGCCATTTCATAACATAATCTAAGAAAAATATCAGAATTTTTTTAAGAGAGTGAAATTGAGTGCAATTTTCGGCCGCGTGGGTACAAATGATTCCATTCTTAATAAGAATTACTTTATATTTCATGAGAAAAAAAATGAAAATAACGGATGCATCTTGCATTGAATTTTTTTGAATTCACTCTGCAATTGTGGTCCGGTGTATTACACTGTACACTGAATGCACAATGTGCAATGCACATATACTGCTAGGTCTGGATACATTTTCAGGAATACCATTATTGCGAAAAACAGACGTTGAATACTGGATACCGATGCAATACCGTCAAATACCTGCCATTGTATTGCATTTTAAAATTGTTGAATCAGATTTTGGATTATTATTAAGAATTTCAAAGATAATAATAACAATGGGAATGGACGATAATGACAATTATTATATGCAATTCAAATAATAATAATGAATTCAGGCTCATGGGCAAATAAAATTGATATTCAGTATTCATTCTGACACTGAATTCCCTACATTTCATTAAGTTATGTTAACCAGACCTTCGGAACAGGAAGGGCCAACATCGAAGCTAAACCAGTTAATAAATTCAAATTTGAAACCAAATTTACCAATGGCAAACCAAAATGAACGGTTGTTGTGTACTGGAAAACCACAAACACATTGAATCTAAAAAAAATGTGAAAAATCCCTATTAATTATAATTATTTGATTGCAGAATCTGGTATTAATTCGAAAATATATAATTCATTTTGCAACCAAACAAATCGAAATCTAAATCTATTCCGCAGATAAATATAATCTTTTCTATCCAATACATTCACCATTCAGTTCGATAAGGTAAGAGATGTGAGGCACCTGAAAAACTGTCAGATCACACATTGTGTAAAAAATAATGTAGTAGAAAAATGATTATCGTTTAATTCAAAGGGTCCAAGCAATCAAACAGATCCACATTTATTATCGAATTTTTTCATTACAATATTAAAATTACGTTCATTTGTTGAATGTGCGCGTTTCAAATCTACATTTGTTGCTCTTTGGATCATTGTACGTCCTGTTGTATACATTATAGGCAGCAGATAAGAACCAACGGATGAGAAGTTAGAGAATGATGAATATTTTGTGCTTTGCTGAATAAAAACGGAATAAACAGTGCTTGCCACACTTTCAACAAATATAAATGCTTAAAAAACCGTCACAATGTAATCAATGTAAACAGCATTTACCCGAAGGAAATCAATTTAACAGTTAACAGTCGAGAGTTATGAACGAGTTGAATGAAACACGCAATTGAAATTGAAATGGGATTTTATTTGGAAATGAATTATGGGATAGGTTTGAATGGTGGGGCTTTGACTACATCGGAGGAAATTCTTTTCAGCGATTTGATTGCTTTTCCATTCAATTTGCTCTTTGCCTTTGCCCTTTGCGATTCCAATATAGTATTCGCCGTATCGTTCTGGTTGTTGCTTTGGTCAACAAATTCGTCTTTTGAACGTAAGATTCCCTTTGTGTGCTCGTTTTATCCACATTTGTTCGGTGGCAATATATAAACTATATTAACTTTTCAGCTTGCCTCCGGTCTTTTTTTTCTCATTCGGTGACTCGCTTATTTGTAATGCATTACTGATGCAGTCTTTCAAATATACGGAATATGGTCTTTTTCGTATTTTGCCATTCAGTCAAACGTCCAATATTTAACAAACAAAATACAAACGACAAACCAATCGAAATCACGGCAACAAGCTGTCCATTAAATACAATGTGAAGACTAAACTTACCGAACGCATACATACGTACATCGTTCATATCTGTGCACTACGAACGGGTCAACCATGAAATGAAAACCATTTTATTCTTTTCGTTTGAAAATAAATTTTCTCCTTTTGTTTTGCTTTGTCGGCGCGTTCGTGAAATTTTACCTTTCGATTATTTTCGCTGTGGATGTGCTTCATCGTCATTTTACTCTCTCCTAGCGCTTTCAACGAAGTGTTTAAACCTATTTCTTTTTAACTGTTTGCTATAACATGTTCAATCCCGTTACGAACCTTTCATCGTATGAGTTTAGCTTGATGAATGTCCGTTTCCCGTTTGAAAGCCCAAAATCAATCGTAAACTGAACAACACAAAAGCATATTCCACTCCGTCGATTCGCATTGTTGTGAAAATCCATACTAAGCATGATGTCGTTGAATTGATGCTCAGAGAAAATAACAAAAGCAAAAAAATGGTTTTCGGGAATGAAAATATGT